>JAXCGZ010000030.1:40000-52500 GCA_037179515.1 Halocaridina rubra
AAAAGGAATCCAACCTTATAGCTTATATCTGCTATACTTAGGAATGAACGCATTCTAACTGAATGCCACTATGTTCATATTACAGATTCCCCAACCTCATTCGTGGCTTCATTTTAGCATTTAATTCAATTCCCAATCTCATTCGGGCCATGAAATAACCAATTAAGCACATTACATATGTGAAAACATGAATCATTTTTTACCCCGACCGGGACTCGAACCTAGGACTTATGATTACTAAGTCAAGGCGCTACCACTACACCACAGAAGGGTAAAAGGAATCCAACCTTACAGCTTATATCTGCTATACTTAGGAATGAACGCATTCTAACTGAAAACCACTATGTTCATATTACAGATTCCCCAACCTCACTCGTGGCTTTATTTTAGCATTCAATTCAATTCCCACTCTCATTCAGGCCATGAAATAACCAATTAAGCACATTACATATCTGAAAACATGAATCCTTTTTTTCCCCGACCGGGACTCGAACCTAGGACTTATGATTACTAAGTTAATGCGCTACCACTACACCACAGAAGGTTAAAAGGAATCCAACCTTATAGCTTATATCTGCTATACTTAGGAATGAACGCATTCTAACTGAATGCCACTATGTTCATATTACAGATTCCCCAACCTCACTCGTGGCTTCATTTTAGCATTTAATTCAATTCCCAATCTCATTCGGGCCATGAAATAACCAATTAAGCACATTACATATATGAAAACATGAATCATTTTCTACCCCGACCGGGACTCGAACCTAGGACTTATGATTACTAAGTCAAGGTGCTACCACTACACCACAGAAGGTTAAAAGGAATCCAACCGTATAGCTTATATCTGCTATACTTAGGAATGAACGCATTCTAACTGAATGCCACTGTGTTCATATTACAGATTCCCCAACCTCACTCGTGGCTTCATTTTAGCATTTAATTCAATTCCCAATCTCATTCGGGCCATGAAATAATCAGATAAGCACATTACATGCGTGAAAACATGAATTATTTTTTTACCCCGACTGGGACTCGAACCTAGGACTTACGATTACTAAGTCAAGGCGCTACCACTACACCACAGAAGGTTAAAATGATTCATGTTTTCACATATGTAATGTGCTTATCTGATTATTTCATGGCCCGAATGAGATTGGTAATTGAATTAAATGCTAAAATGAAACCATGAGTGTGGTTGGGGAATCTGTATCATGAACACAGTGGCATTCAATTAGAATGCGTTCATTCCTAAGTATAGCAGATATAAGCTATAAGGTTGGATTCCTTTTAACCTTCTGTGGTGTAGTGGCAGCGCCTTGACTTAGTAATCACAAGTCCTAGGTTCGAGTCCCGGTCGGGGTAAAAAAATGATTCATATTTTCACATATGTAATGTGCTTATCTGATTATTTCATGGCCCGAATGAGATTGGGAATTGAATTAAATGCTAAAATGAAGCCACGAGTGAGGTTGGGGAATCTGTAATATGAACACAGTGGCATTTAGTTAGAATGCGTTCATTCCTAAGTATAGCAGATATAAGCTATAAGGTTGGATTCCTTTTAACCTTCTTTGATGTAGTGGTAGCACCTTGACTTAGTAATCATAAGTCCTAGGTTCGAGTCCCGGTCGGGATAAAAAAATGATTCATGTTTTCACATATGTAATATGCTTATCTGACTATTTCATGGCCCGAATGAGATTAGGAATTGAATTAAATGCTAAAATGAAGCCACGAGTGAGGTTGGGGAATCTGTAATATGAACACAGTGGCATTCAGATAGAATACGTTCATTCCTAAGTATAGCACATATAAGCTATAAGGCTGGATTCCTTTTAACCTTCTGTAGTGTAATGGTAGCGCCTTGACTTAGTAATCATAAGTCCTAGGTTCGAGTCCCGGTCGGGGTAAAAAAATGATTCATGTTTTCACATATGTAATGTGCTTATCAGATTATTTCATGGCCCGAATGATATTGGGAATTGAATTAAATGCTAAAATGAAGCCACGAGTGAGGTTGGGGAATCTGTAATATGAACACAGTGGCATTCAGTTAGAATGCGTTCATTCCTAAGTATAGCAGATATAAGCTGTAAGGTTGGATTCCTTTTAACCTTCTGTAGTGTAGTGGTAGCGCCTTGACTTAGTAATCATAAGTCCTAGGTTCGAGTCCCAGTCGGGGTAAAAAAATGATTCATGTTTTCACATATGTAATGTGCTTATCTGATTATTTCATGGCCCAAATGAGATTGGGAATTGAATTAAATGCTAAAATGAAGCCACGAGTGAGGTTGGGGAATCTGTAATATGAACAGATTGGCATTCAGTTAGAATGCGTTCATTCCTAAGTATAGCAGATATAAGCTATAAGGTTGGATTCCTTTTAACCTTCTGTGGTGTAGTGGTCTCGCCTTGACTTAGTAATCATAAGTCCTAGGTTCGAGTCCCGGTCGGGGTAAAAAAAAAAAAGATTCATATATATATATATATATATATATATATATATATATATATATATATATATATATATGAATCATTTTTAAACCCGACCGGGAGTCGAACCTAGGACATATGATTTCTAAGTTAAGGCGCTACCACTACACCACAGAAGGTTAAAAGGAATCCAACCTTATAGCTTATATCTGCTATACTTAGGAATGAACGCATTCTAACTGAATGCCACTATGTTCATATTACAGATTCCCCAACCTCATTCGTGGCTTCATTTTAGCATTTAATTCAATTCCCAATCTCATTCGGGCCATGAAATAACCAATTAAGCACATTACATATGTGAAAACATGAATCATTTTTTACCCCGACCGGGACTCGAACCTAGGACTTATGATTACTAAGTCAAGGCGCTACCACTACACCACAGAAGGGTAAAAGGAATCCAACCTTACAGCTTCTATCTGCTATACTTAGGAATGAACGCATTCTAACCGAAAACCACTATGTTCATATTACAGATTCCCAAACCTCACTCGTGGCTTTATTTTAGCATTCAATTCAATTCCCAATCTCATTCAGGCCATGAAATAACCAATTAAGCACATTACATATCTGAAAACATGAATCCTTTTTTTCCCCGACCGGGACTCGAACCTAGGACTTATGATTACTAAGTTAATGCGCTACCACTACACCACAGAAGGTTAAAAGGAATCCAACCTTATAGCTTATATCTGCTATACTTAGGAATGAACGCATTCTAACTGAATGCCACTGTGTTCATATTACAGATTCCCCAACCTCACTCGTGGCTTCATTTTAGCATTTAATTCAATATCCAATCTCATTCGGGCCATGAAATAACCAATTAAGCACATTACACATATGAAAACATGAATCATTTTCTACCCCGACCGGGACTCGAACCTAGGACTTATGATTACTAAGTCAAGGTGCTACCACTACACCACAGAAGGTTAAAAGGAATCCAACCTTATAGCTTATATCTGCTATACTTAGGAATGAACGCATTCTAACTGAATGCCACTATGTTCATATTACAGATTCCCCAACCTCACTTGTGGCTTCATTTTAGCATTTAATTCAATTCCCAATCTCATTCGGGCCATGAAATAACCAATTAAAGCACATTTTGTACTTAATTGGTTATTTCATGGCCCGAATGAGATTGGGAATTGAATTAAATGCTTTAATGAAGCCACGACTGAGGTTGAGGAAGCTGTAATATGAACATAGTGGCATTCAGTTAGAATGCGTTCATTCCTAAGTATAGCAGATATAAGCTATAAGGTTGGATTCCTTTTAACCTTCTGTGGTGTAGTGGTAGCACCTTGACTTAGTAATCATAAGTCCTAGGTTCGAGTCCCGGTCGGGGTAAAAAATAAAATGATTCATGTTTTCACATATGTAATGTGCTTAATTGGATATATATATATATATATATATATATATATATATATATATATATATATATATATATATATATATATATATATATATATATATATATATTAATAAATAACACTGAACTGTTATCATACAGTCTAAAATGAAAGGAAAAGCCCATTAAATAAAACAACGAAAATATCTATATATATATATATATATATATATATATATATATATATATATATATATATATATATATATATATATATATATATATATATATATATATAGATATATATATATATATATATATATATATATATATATATATATATATATATATATATATATATATATATATATATATATATATATATATATATATATATATATATATATATATATATAAAGTACTTATTAATTTCGTGACCTGAGCTGGTCACCTTCTCAAAGTACAATGAGAAGTACTTTGAGAAGGTGACCAGCTTAGGTCACGAAATTAATAAGTAGTTTATATATATATATATATATATATATATATATATATATATATATATATATATATATATATATATATATATATATATATATATATATATATATATATATATATATATATTTTCGTTGTTTTATTTAATGGGCTTTTCCTTCCATATATATATATATATATATATATATATATATATATATATATATATATATATATATATATATATATATATATATATATATAGAATATATATATATATATATATATATATATATATATATATATATATATATATATTTTTTCTTTATTTTATTTTTTTTTTTTTTACCCCGACCGGGACTCGAACCTAGGACTTGTGATTACTAAGTCAAGGCGCTACCACTACACCACAGAAGGTTAAAAGGAACCCAACCTTATAGCTTATATCTGCTATACTTGGGAATGAACGCATTCTAACTGAATGCCACTATGTGCATTTTACAGATTCCCCAACCTCACTCGTGGCTTCATTTTAGCATTTAATTCAATTCCCAATCTCATTCGGGCATGAAATATCAAATAAGCACATTACATATGTGAAAACATGAATAATTTTTTTTTTACCCCGAACGGGACTCGAACCTAGGACTTGTGATTACTAAGTCAAGGCGCTACCACTACACCACAGAAGGTTAAAAGGAACCCAACCTTATAGCTTATATCTGCTATACTTGGGAATGAACGCATTCTAACTGAATGCCACTATGTTCATTTTACAGATTCCCCAACCTCACTCGTGGCTTCATTTTAGCATTTAATTCAATTCCCAATCTCATTCGGGCATGAAATATCAAATAAGCACATTACATATAAGCTATAAGGTTGGGTTCCTTTTAACCTTCTGTGGTGTAGTGGTAGCGCCTTGACTTAGTAATCACAAGTCCTAGGTTCGAGTCCCGGTCGGGGTAAAAAAAAAAATTATTCATGTTTTCACATATGTAATGTGCTTATTTGATATTTCATGCCCGAATGAGATTGGGAATTGAATTAAATGCTAAAATGAAGCCACGAGTGAGGTTGGGGAATCTGTAAAATGAACATAGTGGCATTCAGTTAGAATGCGTTCATTCCCAAGTATAGCAGATATAAGGTATAAGGTTGGGTTCCTTTTAACCTTCTGTGGTGTAGTGGTAGCGCCTTGACTTAGTAATCACAAGTCCTAGGTTCGAGTCCCGGTCGGGGTAAAAAAATTATTCATGTTTTCACATATGTAATGTGCTTATTTGATATTTCATGCCCGAATGAGATTGGGAATTGAATTAAATGCTAAAATGAAGCCACGAGTGAGGTTGGGGAATCTGCAAAATGAACATAGTGGCATTCAGTTAGAATGCGTTCATTCCCAAGTATAGCAGATATAAGCTATAAGGTTGGGTTCCTTTTAACCTTCTGTGGTGTAGTGGTAGCGCCTTGACTTAGTAATCACAAGTCCTAGGTTCGAGTCCCGGTCGGGGTAAAAATATTATTCATGTTTTCACATATGTAATGTGCTTATTTGATATTTCATGCCCGAATGAGATTGGGAATTGAATTAAATGCTAAAATGAAGCCACGAGTGAGGTTGGGGAATCTGTAAAATGAACATAGTGGCATTCAGTTAGAATGCGTTCATTCCCAAGTATAGCAGATATAAGCTATAAGGTTGGGTTCCTTTTAACTTTCTGTGGTGTAGTAGTAGCGCCTTGACTTAGTAATCACAAGTCCTAGGTTCGAGTCCCGGTCGGGGTAAAAAAATTATTCATGTTTTCACATATGTAATGTGCTTATTTGATATTTCATGCCCGAATGAGATTGGGAATTGAATTAAATGCTAAAATGAAGCCACGAGTGAGGTTGGGGAATCTGTAAAATGAACATAGTGGCATTCAGTTAGAATGCGTTCATTCCCAAGTATAGCAGATATAAGCTATAAGGTTGGGTTCCTTTTAACCTTCTGTGGTGTAGTGGTAGCGCCTTGACTTAGTAATCACAAGTCCTAGGTTCGAGTCCCGGTCGGGGTAAAAAAAAAAAAAAAAAAAAAAAAAAAAAAAAAAAAAATTATTCATGTTTTCACATATGTAATGTGCTTATTTGATATTTCATGCCCGAATGAGATTGGGAATTGAATTAAATGCTAAAATGAAGCCACGAGTGAGGTTGGGGAATCTGTAAAATGAACATAGTGGCATTCAGTTAGAATGCGTTCATTCCCAAGTATAGCAGATATAAGCTATAAGGTTGGGTTCCTTTTAACCTTCTGTGGTGTAGTGGTAGCGCCTTGACTTAGTAATCACAAGTCCTAGGTTCGAGTCCCGGTCGGGGTAAAAAAATTATTCATGTTTTCACATATGTAATGTGCTTATTTGATATTTCATGCCCGAATGAGATTGGGAATTGAATTAAATGCTAAAATGAAGCCACGAGTGAGGTTGGGGAATCTGTAAAATGAACATAGTGGCATTCAGTTAGAATGCGTTCATTCCCAAGTATAGCAGATATAAGCTATAAGGTTGGGTTCCTTTTAACCTTCTGTGGTGTAGTGGTAGCGCCTTGACTTAGTAATCACAAGTCCTAGGTTCGAGTCCCGGTCGGGGTAAAAAAATTATTCATGTTTTCACATATGTAATGTGCTTATTTGATATTTCATGCCCGAAAGAGATTGGGAATTGAATTAAATGCTAAAATGAAGCCACGAGTGAGGTTGGGGAATCTGTAAAATGAACATAGTGGCATTCAGTTAGAATGCGTTCATTCCCAAGTATAGCAGATATAAGCTATAAGGTTGGGTTCCTTTTAACCTTCTGTGGTGTAGTGGTAGCGCCTTGACTTAGTAATCACAAGTCCTAGGTTCGAGTCCCGGTCGGGGTAAAAAAAAAAAAAAAAAAAAAAAAAAAAAAAAAAATGTTTTCACATATGTAATGTGCTTATTTGATATATATATATATATATATATATATATATATATATATATATATATATATATATATATATATATATATATATATTATTTCTGCTCATTACCAGGATGGCACTTATATTCGTCCGCCTCATGCCAAACTTGCATATGGTACCATGGTTATAACAAGAGTTGGTCTTGTTTTCCTCTCCAGTAAGCAGCTCCAGAAAGCAGTAACCATTGCAACCAGATATTCAGCAGTTCGACACCAATCAGAATTAGTTCCTGGGTAAGAACAGCTGATCGTAAAGTATAAAATCTAATTTGTTTCCTTATCAGGTACATTATAATTGATCCCAGCAGGTAGTGAGAGATGGATAAGTAAAATACTCCCTTGAGTGCCCTGTCTGTGAATAGAAACAACTTAGAATGATTGGAGAAGTGGGAGGGATTTGTTTTTGTTGAGGCAGTCCTGTTAAATTTTCGTGGGTAATGGGCTTTAATTAAGAAAATATTATTATCTGTTTGGAGTTCAGTTACTTCTGTAAGTTCTTTTTGAGAGGCATTACGCCACACTAATGCTTATTTTAGCTGAAATGAAAGAAATTTCGAGCTTAAGCAAGCAATTATCCTGTGTCTTAGGTCAAACTTCTTCATAATATGTAAACCAAGCATAACAAAGATTGCAGTGTATAAATGTACTCTTTTCATTGCAATGGCAGTGGTAATTTGTACTGCTGCAATACATAAATGTATCTTTATTTGATAGCAATGGTAGTGGTACTTTGTACTGAAACTATTTTCTTCCTTCAAGGTATATGCAATAATAGGTAACTGCAAGCAAATTAATTAATTTTACCATCCGGTGCTTTAATACCCAATCACATTGTTAGGTCACGCCATCGTTCTATTTCACCATAACTTTAATGGTTATTAGATAACTTTAAAGAAATAAGCGTAATTTTTTTCAACGGATTATTCGTAGTGTTGGATCACTTTTTCATTAATGCTTCTTTTTACTTTACCAGACTTATCAATGCCAACATCTGGGTCTTTTTTAAGAGACCTAAGCCATTATGCTGAATAAGAAAATACAATGCTTAGAACTTTGTACATATGACACAATATTGAATGCTTGATAAATTTGGGCAAATGCTCTAAATTATATATATATATATATATATATATATATATATATATATATATATATATATAATATATATATTATATATATATATATATATATATATATATATATATATATATATATATATATATATATATCAAGGGATAATTACTCTTACATATTCAAGTATGGAACCTCTGAACCGACGAAGCTTCGTCTCCTGCATATACTGATATTCAAGCATCCTAGTAGCATAATTTTAATAAACTTACAACATTTCATGAACATTCTTCATAGTATGAAGCAACTTCTGTGTATTCCCGCAGAATTTGTCTTAGCACATAAATAGCTATTTGTCATATATGTTAGGTTACGAAGACTGAACTATACCTCAACCTTTTACTCAGCCCCACATTTTCTATACCTACAGCTACACTGAATAATCTTGGATATTCATTACACATCTTTTATTATCTCTTCACATCTGACAAGTCGTTACACTCTCTATCTCTGTTTCTCTTTACTTTATGTATTCTTCGCGCCCAGGCCCGATGAGGGCTGTTTTATTTTATTTTTTGGCCCGCCCTGGTGTCACAATCATAAAAAAAAAAAACTTCCCGGTGACTATTCCTTAGTTCTGGTGAGGTATTTGTCGTCCTATCTTGCATGTATGGTTACCTTTGCTTCCATGAGTGAATGGTTCATAGTGTCTTCAGTTAGAGATTCACTGCTCTATGACCTTAGCAAGCATTAGCTACTGTATCTGAAGGGATGAGTCTTGTAATAATTCAAAGAAAAGCAAAAATAATAATAACACAGAGAGATGAAATAATATTAGCTGGAGAGATCTGTATAGCTGAGTCTTTCATATAGGAACAATAATATCCAATGCAGATTCTTTTGAACTTGAATTTGATGATAGACTGAATCAAACAATGAGCAGACTGAGTAAGATCTGGATATCTAATAGACTGATAGTAATTGGAAAGGATAATTATACGTTTGTCTAGGTACTGACTCTAGTGTGATCTGTGCTTCTGTATGGCCATGAAGGAAGGTATGGCAGTGAACAGCAGTAAACGTGTTTTTGTCGATTTGAGAATAAAGCTTTCCTAATAACAATGGGAATAATATGACAAGATAAAGTGAAAAGTGATATAATAAGGGTAATACAGGTAAAATCCATATATATTCTTAATGATGAATACATTTAATGTATCTTATCACATTTTATAGCTTGCAAAATTAATTTTATAAAGGAGAATTTGCTTGGAAGAGTGTATTTTAACAAAAGAGTAGTGCATTTATGCTAATATCTCTTCAGTAGGGTTGACATTTTTTATCCATTCTTTACAATGTCATGCTGTATGTAATACTCGTATATCTCATCAGCTGTCATTTATGTTGCACTTAACGTAACCTAGGAATCATTCTATTCTCTAAGGGAATAATCTAGGTTCGGTTGTAAAAGTATTTACTAGTATTATATCATTATCAGGGATCTGGTTTAGGCATTACATATCAGTGGACTTCTACCCAGTGAGGCATTTTTGGGAAAGTGGCAGCTTATCGGTTGGCTTAGGAGGCCTTGTTTCTAATTTATGTAGCCCCACTCATCCTAGTAGGATGTCATATATTGTCAGCTTTCAAGCTTGAGGTTCTTCTAATATATGTCTTCAGACTGGAATGCTGATTATCATTTTTTATTCTTGAGGAGTAAAAATCAAATTGCATTGTTGACATTGGGTTCAGCTTCATCATCGTAAGTAAGAGGTTACCACGGAGTGTTTAGGTCCAGAACACTGCTACTTTTGTGCTCGTATCCACTGTTTTAATCTTTGGCATATCCAATTTGTATATAATGTGGTGACTTAGAGACAGTAGGGTGGTTTTTCCTTCAGTGCTTTCGTGACCATACCTTGCTATTTCTAGGTTTTCGTGACTTTTCAATCTCAATTTTGCTTAGTGGTAGGCCAGATCCCTTGCGGCAATGGCATAAGAATGCTTTTGCTGTAGTGCACATTGGTATTTTGTTAAACAAAGTTTTAGATATGTACTACTTTACAGGTTAAAGTTCTCAGTAGCATTATTTCACTAGGAATATTAAATTTTCTTGAGCAGCTTAGGCGGAACCTGTGACCTGCCTAAGCTTCGTGTTGTGCACATACTGAAAGAAGATGAAGGAGACATTTTTATAGAGTGGCGGTTTAATCTTACCAGATAAGGAGCATTTAACAACTGGATAGTTAAAACCATATTACTCTTTTCGTTACAGATCAATAGATCTGATTTTATACTCTGTAATCTTTCAGCAACTAGGTATATAATAAAGAAATTACTCCTACCATTATAATTAAATAAACATTTTACACATCGTAATCTTTATTATATTTGAATCCATAGTATGGTTTAGATCTAAGACTCAAAAATTAAGACTGCAGTTGGAGGATGGTAAGACGACTTGAACTCTTTACTATTATTTTTAATTAAAAATAAATAAATGCATAGATTATTATTATTATTATTATTATTATTATTAATGGAAGCTACACTATAACGTCTATACTTATATTTGCATAAATGAAGGAGAAGTAGCGTTATATACTAAAAACAAAACATCCTTATACACATACTCTTGTGACGAATAGATAACCAGACTTACCATTTTTTTGTTTACATAATTATCTAATACGATAGAATTTTACTCAGAAGCGGATACGACTACACTTCCCAAGGGACTCTCAATATTTCGAAAGCTTTAGAAATCATATTCTATGGACTATGAAAAACTGGAATAGAATCCCTATTCCCTAGTGATACAATATCAAAGTGCACCGTATTTGACATCCTTTTTCGCAAATGAGCTCAAAGTCCAGTGGCTTACGCAAAGCTAATGTGACCCAGGAAATATAATGACAGAATTATTAGTCATACATAAACAATTCATATATTACTGGAAGTTCTGCAGAGGTTTTACCTATGCGAAAACTATTCATTCATTGTCGCGGGTCATATTATTTTCTATGTAGTCGCTTTGCATTTTGCTATCTGTTTATTCCATTGTTTATTTACACATATATTTGTGAAATACTATGCTACAGATGTAATCCTTAAAGTTCCCAATACATTCATTTGCAGAATGCAGAATAACAAGTTACTTAAACAAAACCATACTAATCATTAAGAAAAAAGATCTACCTATTTGTTGGACTGTACAGATGATATCCAAGAATGTCAATAACTACAGTGGACTTAAGGTTGTCACCTCATTTTCTATTTTTTTCCCTCTCTATCCTCTCAGGGAGCCAGAACCCCAAATCTTAGATTACCAGACACAGCAGTATAAATTGATTCCACACATTGCTTCAGTTTTTGCTCTCCTCTTCTCTGCCCATACTTGCTTCAGAACGTATATCACTGCCACAGCAAATATCGAGGAAGGAGTTCTGGATTTGCTCCCGGAAGTAAGTTTTTGAATTGGTTAAATTTGAACTTTTCTCAATTCCTATAATATATTTAGGTCTGTTTTATGAAGGTAATGTTTGAAACAAATTATCTTTACAATGTTCTTCACTACAACATTCGATTTTCCGTACTGCTCAATAGTCATAACGTTAGTTACGATGCAGTATATTATATTACATCATTCCAAAGCAGATTAATGGAAAAAAATATGATTAGGGAACCTCTTAAATCATAAAGATATTAATGATTTTGATCAAATTGATTCTG
The DNA here is from genome assembly GCA_037179515.1 of Halocaridina rubra. Lineage (NCBI taxonomy): Eukaryota > Metazoa > Arthropoda > Malacostraca > Decapoda > Atyidae > Halocaridina > Halocaridina rubra. The sequence goes on from JAXCGZ010000030.1 coordinate 52,130, forward strand.
ATATATATATATAATATATATATATATATATATATATATATATATATATATATATATATATATATATATATATATATATATATATATATATATATATATATATATATATATATATATATATATATATATATATATATATCTTTTAGTTGCATGCCTTATCGAGTGGCCTTAAAGCAATTGGGGGAAACGATGCCACCGAGGGAGTAGAAACTTGCCGATTAGCCTGTGGAGGGCATGGATATCTCGCTTCCTCCAATTTCCCTCGTCTGTATGGAGGAACTACTTGTATCGTTACGTATGAGGGAGAAAATACAGTATTGTGGCTTCAAGTAGCTAGGTATGTTAATGTATTTTGGAGAGTTTTATCTAAA
>JAXCGZ010000030.1:55000-90000 GCA_037179515.1 Halocaridina rubra
TCAAGTCCCTGCTATACTGCACCTACACTCATCAAATCCATTCCATATTGGCACTTACATTAATAATAATAATAATAATAATAATAATAATAATAATAATAATAATAATAATAATAATAATAATGTATTTATTTGAATATATGTGGATGTCTTCCCCTTGAAATATTTCCTTAGATATGAGCAATATAATATATACATACCAAATGATGATATTGTTTTAATATGTGAAGTTAAATATTTATTGCAATAATTTGTGGTTATCTTTGTACAACATTAAAAAGGTATGTCAATTAATTGTGTTTGCATCTTTTTTGAGTCCTAAGTGATTATACTGTATAAAAAATTACAATGCTTAGAACTTTTAACATAGCCAGACACAAAATTAAATGCTTGAGAAACATTGGCAAATACTGTAAAAATCCTATATATGTATGTCAAGGGATCATTATGCTCACATATTAAAAAATGAGCCTCTGAGCCGATAAAACTTCGTCTCCTGCATATACTGATTCAAGTATCTTGACAGAATACTTTTTTTTTTTTTTTTTTTTTTTTTTTTAATAAACTTACATTTCAAGAACATTCTGCATAGGATGAGAACTTCGTATTCCCACACCTTAGATATAATGGAGCTTTTGTTTTTGTTTTTTGTTTTCCAAAAATTTACCAAATCGAATTTGTCATGGCACAGGGGTGGCCAGACTTTTGGATTCCGAGGTCTACTCCAAAGACTGAAACTCATTTACGATCTACCATACTACAAAATTACATACTATAACGTCAACTGGGGAAAAAATTCAAATAGCCTAGTACTATAAAACATGAATGCAATCGTCTCACCTGTATAAAAAAATATTAATTACTTCAAACTAAATTAAGAAAAAAAAATCAGTTCAAACTAAATGTTGGCGAGCTGAGCAGTTGATGCCAAGTCGTACTGTGGGGGAACGGCGATCGACTTTTAGATTGCGATTGACTGTTTGACCACCTCTGTCTTAGCACATAAATAGCTAATTGTTATATGTTATGTTACAATGACTGAGCTATTCTTTCAATCTTATAATTAGTTCCACTTGCCAGTGATTATTCCTTAGCTCTGGTGAAACATTTCTTGTCCTTTCTTGTACCTTAGATTCAATGAGTGAGTGCTTCACAGTGTCTTCAGATAGAGACTCACTGAGGGATGAGTCTTGTAATAAGTAAAAGAAAAACAAAAATAATGACAATAAAGTATTCAGAGAGAGATGAAATAATATTAGCTAGAGAGATCAATAAAGCGGAGTCTTGCATATAGAAACAATAATATCCAATACAGGTTCTCTTTAACTTAAATTTGATGATAGACTGAATCAGACAATAGGCAGGCGGAGCAAGATTTGGATGTCTAATAGACTGATAGCAATGGGAGAGGAGGATTGATTAAATTGTCTCTGATGATGTAAGCAGTGAAAAATTCTAGACGACTATGGTGCACTTGCAGCTAAAAAAAAAAAAAAAAAAAAAAAAAAACAGCATTACTAGTCGCATATGTGAACTCATCCCACCTTCATCCGAACATGAAGAAAACCTACGTATCTACAATGAAAAATACGCGAGTGGTGTCAAAAAAATGGGGTATCTTTCATAGAAACTCCTATTTCTTTCGAATAGGGGCAAGAGATATGGATCACAACTGCTTAGGAGAAAATCCCAGTGCTTCTACCCTCACAAAAGCCTGTGCCTGAAAATAGGTCAGAAATACGAAAGAACAGAAGCATGCCAAACAAGCAAAACAAACAGATAATCTTGGTTAATGGCTCAACTAAAAGTGTTCATAGCTATTGATATGCGACAGTGTTCTTCAACCTTTTCTAAGTTCATGCACCCTTCCGGGAGCTGTTGAGAAATTCATGTACCTTAGCTCGAAAAACCACGTCTTAAGTATTAGGCGTCTATATTAAACATAGAAAATAGCTACTCGGTTCAAAATAATTGTTATATAGGTGCTAAATGCGTCTTTAACGGAGTTAGGCTACCCCCAAAAATAGGTGATATTATATTTTTTATAGGTTAGGAGTTTAATATAATAATGTAATACATAAATCTGTAATACTCCAATCTCAAATTAAATTAATTTCTTACTTGACACTTACAATTTTCTTCCTAAAACACCTTTTCATACTGTGCACTCTCATACACACTGGCCATGTAATGCACCTCTCCATGTACCCCATTATTTCCAGGTACCCTTTGAAAAAATTCAGGCACCCTGGGGTGCACCATGCACCCAGGTTGACTATTACTGATTTACAAGACGGCAACAGAGAGGCCGGAAAAGACAGGAATTCGAATAATTTAACTGCCACTTCTACATTTATGGGAAGGGCACAAAAGCCATATAAACATTCAGGACCATAACAAAAGAACCAGAAGAGACAGAAATTATGACGACTAATTTGCCTATCTTACATAAATTGACAGAACACAAAGATATCGGGAAGATTATCATAGCCCTAATTCTAGAAACTCCAACAACCATGAAGAGGTGGATGTTGAAGACCATACCAATTCACCAACACAAACCCTATATCAAACAATCATTATATAACCGGAAAAGGTCTGCATACTTCAATTGTGGAGAGCATTATCCTCATATCCAAAGATACCGTTACGTAAATTAAATTAAAATGTGCAAATTGCAAACAAATCGTCCTTAAAAGCAAGTTATTCTCATTATACAACAATTATTAAACTACAAACAAAAACAAACAAACAAACAAACTTTATTTCCATTTCAATACAATGGGTATTCGTCAGCCAGGGCAAGAACCAACCCCCCACTGTGGTGTCCAACCACAGCAGTTCCTGCCAGCTAACAGCTTAAACTCTCGGTCTTGGACGGGAACCGATCTTTCGACCTCGTGAATGCGAAGCCAGCGCGTTACCACTGTACTAGCCAGCAAAGACTTAGCCGACAGTGTATGTGGTGATCTATCACACACAGTTTCATTAGTTATGCCTTGTGTGTGTGGTTTTTTTTTTTTTTGTAATACCATAAGTAGTATTGCATCAGCCTACATGTATATATTCGTTTGAGAGATTATATTATTACTATCACATATTTTGTCATTAATTCATCATTTTCTCATGAATAAATGGGATTTGTTTGTAAAGTTAATCTAAATCTTAGGAAGCCCTTAATTATGTAAAATATGATAAAAATATATCCCTTTATTTTAGAATGTGATGCTCGTCTGATTTGTTTACAGAACGGACGAGGACTCTCTCTGAAGACAGCACCATGTGAGGACCTATAGTTAGAGACTCGTAAAATTCGTGTAAATTTACGAGCATCCCATTTCACCCCTTGGACTAGTGCTGTCGAATTTGTCAAGCAGTGACTGTGTTTCAATATTGTATAAAGTTCTTGGATTTTGAACAATCATTATTTCGATATTAAGTGTTGTTTTGTTTTGATGTGTCCAGCAGTCACGCCTGGAGCTATACCTCTTTGTCATTTTTGTAAAATTCACTTTATTGCCACGTAAACTAGAGTAAAACTTATCCTTTTCTTTAAGCTGAAAGATTGCTCTCCATTATAATATTAATTTTTTTCAATATATATTTACATTTTATCCATGAGTCTTCCATTTAAGCCTGGATTTGTGCAGTGTTCAGTTTACTATTATTTAGTGTATGTGTGTCATTAACCAGTGGGCGTTCTCCACTACTATTAAGCAAACATAACTCATGCCCTTCCCCTTTAGTACCGTACAGTTTGTCTGTTACATTTAACTATAAGCCAGTTAAGTTTTAGCCCAACTTTACTTGAAGTTGGTTGAGTAAATATTATTATGTACGGTAGCCTGCAAAAACTGAGAGTAGACTATTCATTGACTAGGTGAAAGCAGGCATTCTGGGAATAGTCACCACATATTCTAGTTTTTTCTGATCCTTCGAATGTGATTAAGCCTAGCCTGGCTAGCATACTTTACTACATTTACTGAATGAAATTTGGAATAGGCTACTTTTGGCAATGTTTTTGTACTTTGATATTAAAACACTGTACATAAATCCATGGCATATTTTTTGTGATATCACTGCTGATGTCGAATTCTTTAGTCCAAGGGAAGGTTTAGATTAGCTGTGTGAATACATGCATGTACAATCAAGTGTACCTAGGACATAGATATTATAATCCTAGTGAATTTAGGTATTAGTTTATTTGGCCACCTGGCCAAAATTATTGTGATTTGTATAAGGTAATGATGAATCCAGCAAGATGTCTTTACCATTAATCGATGAAACTAAAGCGTTTGAACTTTACAAGGTTGTAACCGACGATCTGATAGATATGCTCAATTCTATAGAACATGACCTTAAAGCGTCTCCTCCACCATCCTTACAGTCGTTGCAGTTTTCAGAAGCAGAACTTACAAAGTTGTACGAGTCCATTGATGTACATTGGACAGCTAGTCAAGATGCTATTGATAGTACCCAGCTTAGCCAAGTTTCTAGATAACACAGAACTCTGAAACGTAATGCCTATAAAGTGCTCATACAAATTAAGTCAGCTATAGATGATCATTTGTCCTTTGGTAGTCAAGCACAAGCTACAACTAGTCAAGCTCCTAGTCAGACAGTAGTACCTGCTAGACCCCTTCCACACCCTAAGTTGCCTGAGATTAAGATTCCTGAAATTGATGGTCAGTTGAGTCAGTGGAATTGTATTTGGGATTCCTTTAGTAGTTTAATTGATAGTTGTCAAGACATTGAGCCAGTATTGAAATTTAGCATGCTCAGATCTTATCTGAGAGGTAAAGCTTATAGAACCATTGAAGGTCTTCCCATAACAAGTGGTAATTACAGTATAGCATTAAGTTTGTTGAGAAAAAGCTTTGCTGACAATGACCTTTTGTTGCAACAATTACATTTAGATTTGATAAACATCAAACCCCCTGAACATAATTTAACTGAGTTGACTGAATTTCAGTTAACATTTCAACGTTTGTTGATGCAAATAGAGGGTGTAACCCAAGTATCTTGTGATGACTACCTAATAAAAGACATAATTTCTAAGAAACTTAGTCCTAAAACTTTAGAGTACCATTTTAATAAGTACAGTACTTATACTTTGACTATTACACAAAAGAAGGATGGTATTGGACACCTTATCAAGGTCATGTAATGTTCTCGTATTCTCTCTGATCAGTCTAGGAATAAGCAAGGTTCACATTCTGATGCACATTCCAAAACTAAAGTAGTAGTTAGTCAGAATTCTAGTACAAATTCTAATCAGAGGTTTAGTACAGTACCTAAGCAAGTAGTTGTGTCCCAGACTCAAAATAAGTCTAATTCGTCATCTAGCAATTCAAGTACTTGGAACAAACCTTGTCTCTTCTGTAAGGATATTCATAATACTAATTTTGTTCAAATTATGCAACTCATGAAGCCAGGAAGAACAGAGTTAGAGAGTTAGAACTATGTTTCGTGTGTATGCAGAAAGGCCATAGAGCCTCACAGTGTAGAGAGATGGCTGAGTGTAGAAATTGTAATGGCAAACATCATACCTTTCTCTGCATGAAACTAACCAACCGTAGTACTGCAGTTAATCAAGTGTCAGTTGCGTCTAATGCCCCAACAGTTATTAATAATGGAACTAACCTTAACAGTAACATTCCCACTAATCAAGTAGTAGTGGATGATAAGTTTAGAATCCTGTCAGGAAGAGATGACAGTGTTGCTAATTCTGTTCAAACTGATGTCCAGACTAATAAGGTTCCACTTCCTTCAGTAGCACTTCCTACAGCAATTGTTAAGATTTCTGGTGCTGGGGTACGTGAAACAGTTAGAATGCTTTTAGATACCGGTGCTCAACGGTCTTTCATTCATTCTTCAGTAGTAAAGCGCCTTAAACTCAATTCAGTGTTTTGTATCTCACTTCAACTGACTTCATTTGGTAATCGAGCCGAAAACATTTCGTGTGACGTCGTTCGTGTTGTAATACGCATAGGTACACAACATATTCCAATTTATGCTGTCGTCTATGATAAGGTTAACACTACGTTATATGTACCTGGCATTGCTAGTGTTGCAGAAACACTCACAAAAAAGGGGATCAAACTTGCAGATCCTAGCATTGATTCTGATGTGATTAGTGACATAGGTATGGTAATTGGTGCAGATTACTATTCTAGATTTGTGACCAACTGTACTTTCTATTCCGGAATTACACTTTTGTCTAGTCCAGCAGGTTCGATTATCTTTGGACCTATGCCAAAGTGGGCAATAAGTTCTCAGTCAGTTAACAGTTAATGGGCAACATGTGCTTTGTGCTCGTGTAGGAGTACAAACTCTTGAGTCCGTAGTTCAGAACCTTTGGAATTTAGATGTTATTGGTATTAAGAATGAAACTTTAACGCCTGAGGAAGTACAATCAATGAGTCATTTTGAGTCCACTTGCCAGAAGGCAGACAATTAGTATTTTGGGGAATTACCCTTTAAGGGCACTGAGAGACCAGCAACTAACTATAGAAGAGCTTATGGTCAGCTCATGTCACTAGCTAAATCCTTTGCAACTTGTCCAGAACTTTATGGACAATACTCAGAGATTTTTAATGAGTACATTGAATTGGGATTCATTGAGAAAATTGATAACCCTTCAGTTACAGACAGATTGACTCATTACTTACTTCATCATCCAGTCTACAAGAATTCTCCTACCACTCCTATTAGAGTAGTGCTTAATGCTTCTGGTAGAGCTGATTCAAAATCAAAGAGTCTGAATGAATGTTTACTAACAGGCCCAAGCCTAACCAATAAACTTGTTGATTCACTCACTGAATTTCATACTAACCCTGTAGCTGCTGTATCAGACATTTCCAAAGCCTTCTTACGTACAGATATTTTGCCAAACTGCAGAGATTTCTGTAGATTCTTGTGGTTCGAGGATGAAACACTTCAGAAGGCAGTTACCTATAGATTTAAAGTAGTTCTTTTCGGTGCAATATCATCTCCCTTTTTGCTTCAGAAAACACTCACATATCACTTGGAGACACATTAGCATCCAGTAGCTAAGTCTCTGATCTCTCATTTCTATGTAGATAACTTTTTTTGTACCTATTCAGACTCTGAACAGTTAAAAACAGAGTATCCCATTGTAAACAAAACAAAAAAGTCTATTTTAGCAGGAGCCTCTATGCCATTACAAGGTTGTGTGAGTAATGATCTAAAATTTAATGATGAAGTAGGTGTTAATCATTACCAATTGGATCTGAATAATATAAATGTTTTAGGAATTTCTTGGAATATTGTAAGCGATGAAATCAAATTGTACTCTAGTAAGAAAGTGTGCAAGGAGGAGTGTGTGCATCATCAAATCACCAAGAGATCAGTTGTATCTGTAATTGCTAGTGTATTTGATCCTTTAGGATTGTTATCACCAATCTTGATCAAGGGAAAGTTATTCATTTCAAAATTATGGAGAAGTAAGTGTTCTTGGGATGAACCTTTGCCAGAACCTTTAGTACAAGAATTTTCAGTTATTTGCAGAGATTTGAATCAGATGTCAACCATTCAATATCCTAGATTTTTAATTGTCCCTGGTGTATCAGATTTGCACATATTTTGTGATTCATCTAAAGTAGCTTATGGATTAGTTGCATATGCTGTGGACTTAAGAAGCAAATCTAGTGATATCATTATGAGTAAAGTAAGAGTATCACCAAATCCTCCACTCACCATTCCTAAGTTAGAGTTACTCTCACTTACTTTAGCCTCAGCCTTGGCTCAGACACTCTTGTCTAATGAGAAATTAGCATTCAAAGGTTGCACTATATGGTGTGACAGTGAAGTTGCCATTAATTGGGTGTATCATGATTCATCATCAGATGTGTTTGTGAGAAACAGAGTGTGTGAAATTCGCAATTTGCGATCTAAGTTTGATTTGAACATTTTACATGTCCCATCTAGAGAGAATCCTGCAGATATATTGACCAGAGGTGTTAGTGTATCAAAGTTGAATAGCAATGTCATGTGGAAACATGGACCTTCATTTTTGCTTAATTCATCAGAATATCCACAACAGAAAGAGTTCATTGTTAATTCTACAGTAGTGTATGAGATTTTAACAGAACCTAATGTTAATGAACCCATACTTCCTCATTTTGAGATGAATAAATATTCATCTCTTACTAAAGTTATGAGAATCATGTCATATGTAAAGCATTTCTATAATCATTATTTCCACGACAAGTTCAGGTTGAATACTCTTCATGCTTTTATTAGATTAGCCCAGTTGCAAAGTTTTCCTACTTTATTTGCATTTTTGAAACGACCTGAGCAAAGTGCTAAACCAGCTTCGGAACTCATCAGTTTAGTAAAATAATTAGATTTACATTTGAACGAAGATCAGTTAATTTGTTGTGGCAGTAGATTACAGAATTCAGATCTATCTCCTGAAGCACAATTTCCAATTTACTTACCTGCCAAACATCCATTGACCAAACTTATAATAGTTCATTATCATATTCAACATCATCATTGTGGATTAGGACAAATGTTGTCAGGACTTAGGAAACAGTTTTGAATCTCTAAAGGTAGAGTTATTGTGAAGAAAATATTAAAAAAACATGTATTTTGTGTAAAAAGGCAGTTGGCAAGACGATCTCTCATCCAGGTCCCCCTCCTTTACCAGAGGAAAGAGTCAGATTTGTTAGACCCTTCAACTCAGTTGGAGTGGATTTTACTGGTTCTATCACTATTTTTGACCCTTCAACTACGAGTAACTACAGTGAGAAGGTTTATGAGTGTTTATTCACATGCACTACATCAAGAGTAGTACATTCAGAGTTGTGTAATTCTTTAACCACCTTAGAATTTCTGTTTGCATTTCGCAGATTTGCTTTTAGATTTGGAATTCCTTCCATTATCTTTTCTGATAATGGTACTAATTTTCGAGGTGCAGAACGATTCCTCAGTGACATTAAGAATGAGCCTGAAGTCAAAGCTTACATGAAAGATAATGAAATTTTTTGGAAGTTCAATACCCCTCGTTCTCCATGGAGCGGTGGTTTCTTTGAAAGGCTCATAGGTTGTGTTAAGAGTAGTCATCATAAGTCTCTCTACAAGAGGCGTATATCCTTTAGTGAGTTACATACCATCTTGTGCAAAATAGAATGTGTTATCAACTCCCGTCCTCTTACGTATTTGTCGGAAGATATTCGAGATGAGCATCTCACTCCTTCTCATTTAATCTATGGAAGGACAGTGACTCTGTTCCCACCTCTCAGTTCCTTTGGAGCAGATGTTCCCTTTGGAGAATCGTTGGATTTGAGAGTTCAGTACTCTAGACTCTCAGATATTTTGAAGAAGTATGAAAAGGTGTGGATGGATTCCTACCTCACTTCACTCCGAGAAAGACATTTAACTTGCGCCAAAGACGAATCATGTACAGTTCAAGTTGGTGAGTTAGTTCTTATAGAAACCGAGAACAAAACAAGATCCAGTTATCCTTTAGGATTAGTAACCCAGTTGATAAAGGGGAGAGATGGTATTGTACGCAGTGTGTTCCTCCGCACAGTTGATGGAGAGTATGTAAGACCTCTTTCTAAACTCATTCCCTTAGAACTACATCAGGAACTTGCTCCTTAAGTAGAACCAGTAGATCCACTCAGTCCTCCAGTTGTACCTAGTGCACCACCAAGACCTAGACATCAAGCAGCTTGTCGTGCTGAAAAACTGCGTAGAGATGTAATTACAGAAGATAGGTTGTAAATGTTGCCTTTAAATTTTCTGTTTTTGCTCTATACTTTATTATCTTTCTACATGTGATTTATTTAGCGTCCTACCCTTTTCGGGGGGGGGGGGAGTGTGGTGATCTGTCTATCAAACAGTCTCATTAGTTGTGCCTTGTGTGTGTGTGTTTTTTTTTTTGTAATACCATAAGTAGTATTGCATCAGCCTACATGTATATATTCGTTTGAGAGAATATATTATAACTATCATTTATTTTGTCATTAATTCATCGTTTTCTCATGAATAAATGTGATTTGTTTGCAAAATTAATCTAAATCTTAGGAAGTCCTTATTTATGTAAAATATGATAAAAATATATCCCTTTATTTTAGAATGTGATGCTCGTCTGATTTGTTTACAGAACGGACGAGAACTCTCTCTGAAGACAACGTCAGGTGAGGACCTATCGTTAGAGACTTATAAAATTCGTGTAAATTTACGAGCCTCCCATTTCGCCCCTTGGACTAGTGCTGTCGAATTTGTCAAGCAGTGACTGTGTTTCAATATTGTATAAAGTTCTTGGATTTTGAACAATCATTATTTCGATATTAAATGTTGTTTTGTTTTGATGTGTCCAGCAGTCGTGCCTGGAGCTATAACTCTTTGTCATTTTTGTAAAATTCACTTTATTGCCATCTAAACTAGAGTAAAATTTATCCTTTACTTTTAAGCTGAAAGATTGCTCTCCATTATAATATTAAGTTTTTTCAATATATTTTTACATTTTATCGACGAGTCTTTCATTTAAGCCTGGATTTGTGCAGTGTTCAGTTTAATATTATTTAGTGTATGTGTGTCATTAACCAGTGGGAGTTCTCCACTACTATTAAGCAAACATAACTCATGCCCTTCCCCTTTAGTACCGTACAGTTTGTCTGTTACATTAAACTATAAGCCAGTTAAGTTTTAGCCCAACTTTACTTGAAGTTGGTTGAGTAAATATTATTGTGTACGGTAGCCTGCAAAAACTGAGAGTAGACTATTCATTGACCAGGTGAAAGCAGGCATTCTGGGAATAGTCACCACAGTGTATTTACATGTAGTAGGTTGGCTCTTGGCATCAGCCTCCCATTGCGATACAACAGCTGAAGGTTTTTTGAACTTAAATAGGATAGTCCAGGACAGTTCGATATTAAGTCTTCCTTCAATTACGGTTCTTTTTCTATGCCTACATCTACACTGAATATTCTCGGATATTCATTACACATCCCTTATTATCCCTTCACATTTGACAAGTCATTACACTCTCCATCTCTGTTTTTCTTAATGTATTCTTCGTGTCCAGGCCCGATGAGGGCTGTTTTATTTTATTATTTTTGGCCCGTCCTGGTGTCACAATCATATATATATATATATATATATATATATATATATATATATATATATATATATATATATATATATATATATATATATATATATATATATATAATACTGAGATGGTTTGATACTAGAGCATACTAATGCTAGATTAATGCTTTCAAGTTCTGAAGAAATAAAGATGTTAACTATAGATAGGAAAATTGATGTCTTATGTGTATCAGAAGCCTGGTTAAAAAGTAATATACCAGATAGACTGCTTTATATAGAAGGTTTAATTTATTTTCTTTTGATGGTGTTCCGAGGGGTGGTTTGTGTATAAATGTACACAGTGACCTAAGAAGTGTAATAATAACATCGAGCGAGCCTCCTCGTGAAGGTAGAGAGATATATGGGTAAAAGTAAAATTAAGGAAATGACCATCGATCATAATAGGAACAATGTATATACATCCTCACACCTCCGCAAATACACTTGAATATATCCATGATGAATTGCAACTACTATCATGTGAAAAGAAAAAAAAATAATCTTACTTGGAGATCTAAACGATGCTTTCCTATCCTACCACTTAAAACTTAAGAAAATTGTAAATAGATTCAATTTTCATCAGCTAATTGCCAAACTTACTCTTATAACAAGTACAAGTAAAACACTCCTTGATGTAATTAGAACAAATGCTCAAGCATTCATTAGGTCATCAAAAATAGTAAATTGCCATTTATCAGATCATGAACATATATCAGTCGTGATAGATATGAATTAACCTAAGAAATAGTTACCAACAAAAACTTTCCGCAGTTTAAAAAATACAGTGCAAATAATTTCTGCAATAATTCATTAGGCTGTGTTCCATTCAAAGAGATTCAGAATACCGACGACGTCGAAAAACAAGTGCAGATAATGGCAATATACTTCGTGTCTTCCTTAAATACTTGTGCACCATTAGTAAAAAAAAAAAAAAAAAAAAAAAAAAAGCCCCCCTTCTCCGTGGATGAATGATAAATGAATATCGCAGAATATGATTCAACAAAAGTTATACCAAAGTCATAATGAATTAAATGAAGAGCAATATAACAGTCCAAAAAACGTGTAAAAACTCTCATTAACAGGCTAAACGAACTGACTACAAAAGCAAAAACCAGGTTTGTAAAACTATAAACGATTATAAAAGATATTGTACCAAGTAAAAATACCTCCGCTCTAAAGATGAATGTCATTGATGAATCAGTCATGTGAAAAATTTCTAATTTTCTTGCAAACATAGGGAAAGACGTTCATGAAGGCATAAAGTCAATCAGCATTCAAGAAAACCAAAATGAAACTATTGTAACATTAAACTATCAAGATGCTCCATTTAAGCCTCAACTTGTAGACATAATCTCGGTAGTAAATATAGTAAAAAACTTGGAATACGAAAATGCTTGTGAAGCATATGAAGTGTCTACAAAATTCTTGAAAGATTCATTACCTATACTAATTTTTTACTTAACTATTATTATCAACACCTCCATTGCCACAGGAGTATTCCTTGAAGAATGGATATATGAACTGTTTGTCCAGTATTTAAGCATGGAGACAATGAGGATCCAAGCACCTGCAGACCAATTACCCTTCTCCCAATTTATCAAAAGTTTAGGAGAAAATTGTTGCAAACCAGTTGTATGAATACATGCCAAGACTACCTATTTTCGAAAATCTAGCACGGATTCAGGAAGGGTCTTTTTACACAAACTGCCTTAACACAGGTTACTTACACATTATGCAAAAACGTAGATAAGAATGGTCCTACTTGCCCTATACGACCTCTCTAAAGCTTTCGACAGTGTCTCTCATCCAATTCTCTTAAGAAAACTGAAAGGCTTACATATAAATTACTTCTTGTTTAACAGCTATCTAACTAATCTCATGGAGTCAGTAAATATAGAAAAGTACGCATAATCAAAGCTCTCTGATGAATTTGGTGTCCCCAAGGATTCAATACTCGGTCTCATACTTTTTAATATATTTATAAACGAGTTGCAGATTGTTGCTCAGAACGCCAAGTTTGTCCAATTTGCAGATGATGCTTAGTTTCCTCTTTCCAAAAACATGCAACATGTTGACATTCTAATCTTAGAAATGGAATACACAGTTGAAAGAGTAATACAATGCATTACAAGAAATGAAACTTGGAGTAAATTAATGAAAAACTCAATTCATATTCATCGGATCAAGAGCTTATATAGATCGCATACCAAAGATGTAAAAATTAAAGTAGGACCTTCATATGTCACACTACTTCCCACTGTCAAGAATTTTGGACTAAATCTTGACAGCAATTTAGCATCTGAATCTCAGGTCGAATATATATATGTGCTAAAGCAAACAGTATGCTTTTCTTCTGAAATATAAATAAAGATTTTGTTGACAACCACAGCAGGAAAATAATAGCGAGGGCTTTAGTTCGTAGCATTTCCTATTGCTCAATGATATGGAGCGGCTGTAATAAAAGTATATTAAATGCAAGGTCCAAAGGATTCAACATTTCGCTGCTAAAATCACTGTTGGTCATGGTAAAAAGTCTAATCAGGCAACACCATTTTTAAGGGAGCTAAAATGGCTTAAATTAGAGGACCATTTCAAATTCGTCGTGGTGATGTTCATGTATAAATTAATAGAAGGAGTTATACCTGAGTGGATCATGCAGATTAATATCGTTAGCAGTTCAGTGGAAAGAAACACTCGACAGTCACAAATCTCTTAATTCCAAGAACAAAAACAAAATCACCCGATTTCTTAAACAGTGTAAACCTAGGATACCATATTGCTAGTTGGCTAGACACACAAATGGATTTCATAAACGCATCTGACTCGGTTATGTGTATGGCTAGGAGACCATTTGCATTGCACGCCGTTGGGGGAAATTATCATTATAATCTATATATATATTAATATATATATATATATATATATATATATATATATATATATATATATATATATATATATATATATATATATATATATATATATATGAATAATTTTTACCCCAACAGGGACCTGAACCTGGGACATATAATTACTATTTCAAAGGCGCTAGCAACTACACCACAGACCTTACAGCTTTTATCTGCTATACAGGGATGAATGCATTCTATCTGAATGCCACTCTGTTCATATTGCAGTTTCCCCCAACCTCACATGTTTTCACGTATGGTAATGTCCTTATTTGATTACTGTTGATCCCGAATGAGATTGGGTTTTGAATTAAATGTGAAAACAAAGACATGAGTGAGGTTGGAGGAAACTGTAATTTGAACAGAGTGGCATTCAGATAGAATGCGTTCATCCCTGTAGAGCAGATAAAAGCCGTAAGGTGTGTTTCCCTTTTGACTTTCTGTGGTGCATGGTTAAGAGCAGAACCATTATTAACCACCAGGCGTGTCTGCCCTCAAGCTGGTGGAGTCAAAACGATTCCCGGAGATTCTCCGCACCCCACTATGTCAGGTACTGGGGACCATTAGTTGTGAACCTTCCATAAATAATAACAAATGTGAGGAAAAAGAAAGTAAAAGACACAGATGTGCAGAATGTTGTGACTTGTCAAATTTAATGGAATAGCAAGAGATGTGTAATGAAATGCCAAAATATTCAGTGTAGATGTAGGCCACGATCTGGAGCAAATTATCAAATATCCTACTCGCGTTCCTGATCGTCACGAACATGCTGCAAACACTCTTGACCTATTTTTTACTTCTAACCCTTCAAACTACTCTTATTCTGTGCTTTCCCCTCTTGGTAAATCTGACCACTCCATGATCTTTGTCTCTGGAAATAGGGTGGTAATTGCATGTATGTGTCTACACCAATAGATATTTATTCCAAGATGCTTAGGACGTAGCTGAGTAACTGATACATAACATTAGTATTCTATGGATATCAAAAAGAAAAGTCATGAAATGCTTAGAACAGCCACTAAAGAAATACTCTTATTAACAGTGACTACAGTAACACAAAGGTATGAATTAAAAATAAACATACAAATTATTTGGTTACTACTGATAGTATTTCGGAAATAATAATTAGCAACAAGGGCCATGGAGTGATAACAATAACAACAGCCAACGTAATAATAATAATAATAATAATAATAATAATAATAATAATAATAATAATAATAATAATAATAATAATAATAATAATAAATCAGGAATAAAAGTGAATATACAAGTGATACTGGCATTTTGAGGCAAGAACAAAGTTCTGTACTTAAATTTCATAATAATGCTCATTTTAAACCAATTTCCTTTGGTCAGTTTCTTTCACTATTCTAATTCCTGCTGTTATAATATATATAGTAGCATAGCCACCAACCTTCTTGTTGCTCAGTTTGTCAGTGAGAGCTCAGATTTATTTTAAAGACATTTGAAATATGTGGAAGACAAATTTTCTATTATTATTCAATTCCAATTTTGTCTTATCACTACAATATTAACATGCAAAAACTCATCAACAATAATAAGGCTAGGTCACATTTATCATCTAGCAATCTGCAAAACAATTTAAAAAGGCATCAACAATCAAAGTACTCTGTTAACATACAGAAACAACATCCTTCAGTACAGTAGGGGCAAAAGACGCAAGAGAGAGAGAGAGAGAGAGAGAGAGAGAGAGAGAGAGAGAGAGAGAGAGAGAGAGAGAGAGAGAGAGAGAGAGAGAGAGAGAGAGAGAGAGAGAGAGAGAGAGAGAGAGAGAGAATTTGAGCTAACTTGTTTTCTACAAAAAGGAAATGTATATGTCTCCCAAGGTCGGAGTAACCCATCCTCCGGATAAGTCTCGTTCTTTGGTAATTGTAGGGGATTCACTATGCAGATATGTAGACAGGAAACTCAGGCATAGAGTTGGAGGAAAATATTTTTTCCCTGGAGCAGGTATGAAGAAGGTGGGTGAGTCAATAAATAGCTGGATTGAGAAAAAAGATGTTGTTTGTTTGATAGCTGGGGGAAATGACGTGCAGGATGGTAGAAGTGAAGAGCTGATTAGGTTGTATAGACAAGCCCTGGATAAGATTAGGAAAAGGGGTGCAGTTCCTGTGATGTGTGGTATTCTCCCTAGGCTTAGCCAAAGTTCAGAGTGGTGGTCTCGAGCTATAGGAGTAAATGCTAGGATGAAAGTCTTCTGTCGGGAGAATAATATAGGTTTTATAGACGGGTGGGATCACTTCACTAGTCGTAAGCATATGTATGCAAGGGATGGAGTGCATCTTTCTAATTCAGGTGTCTCGGTATTGGCTGGTATGATAGACAGAGAGGTAGGGGGGTTTTGTTAGACACAAATAATGAAATGATTAATACTTGTGCAGAGAAATTAGTCAGTAAGGGTTCAGTAAATAGTGGGTCAAATAACTGGGAGTCTAAGGATAAGAACCATTTGTTACATAGAACAAATATTAACAAAAAGAATAGCCACAAGAAGGGTGAAGCTAGAGAAAGTTTAAAAGTATATTATACAAATAGCCGTAGTTTAGGTAACAAGATAGAAGAACTGAGAGCCATAGTATGTAGTGAGAGACCGGATATAATATGCATTAGTGAAAGTTGGATTAAATTAGAAAGCAAACACCTTAAAGCTGAGTACATAATTACAGGATATAAACTTTATAATGCTGATCGTAGTGCAGATAAAAGAGGGGGAGGGGTAATTATGTATATTAAAGATAGCCTCAGAAGCTGCATTAAGTCTGGAATTAAGACAAATCTAAATTCAGAAACCTTATGTAGGAAAAGAAAGAGAGAGTGAAAACGTGGGTAATTAAATACCTAACCGATCATAAGTGACTACCAAACAGAATACCTCAGCAGACAGGGGGGAAGTTGTATATTTTTTTTTTTACCTATACTTACGATCGGTTAGGTATTTAATTACCCACGTTTTCACTCTCTCTTTCTTTTCCTACATAAGAACATAAGAACAACATAAGAATAGAGGACACTGCAACATGCCTACTGGCACACACGAGGCAGCTCCATTTTTGAATTGTATTTTCAGCATGTCTAACCTATTCTATTCTACTCTACTTATTTATTCTGTTTTTCTTTTTATGATTTTTCTAATAAGCACTAACCTATTCATACCCACCCTACCTCTGTCATATGTCTATCTAATCTACATTTGAAGGTGTCTAAGGTATTGGCATTTACTATCCTACTAGGAAGCTTGTTCCATGCATCAGCTACTCTATTACCAAACCAATTTTTACCAATTTCCCTTCTGAACCTAAATTTATCAAGCTTAAATCCATTATTACGAGTTCTGGTTTGATCATGAATTTTTAAAACTTTATTAATATCTCCCTTGTTAATCCCTTTAAACCATTTATACACTTCAATCATATCCCCCCTAACTCTTCGCCTCTTTAGAGAATGTAGATTAAGTTTTTTTAATCTGTCCTCATATGGTAGATTTCTGATATTGTGTATCATCTTGGTCATTCTTCGTTGCACTCTCTCCAAGGATTCAATTTCCATTCTATAATAGGGTGACCAGAATTGCACAGCATAATCTAAATGGGGCCTAACTAATGCAAGATAGAGCTGCAAAATAACTTTTTCCGTCCTCTTGCTGACGCTTCTTGAGATAAATCCTAAAATTCTGTTTGCTTTATTTCTGACTGCTGTGCATTGCTCTCTTGGCTTAAGACTACTACTCACAAGAACTCCCAAATCCCTTTCACACTGAGAACTCATGATTTCATGGTTATTTAGCTTATAACTAGTATTGTCTTTTATAGTACCCATTTTAACTACTTTACATTTTTCAACATTAAATTCCATTTGCCATTTGTCCGACCATTCAGATAATCTATTTAGATCTTCCTGTAAAGCATGAATGTCTTCTTTTCCATTTATAGTTCTACCTATTTTAGTGTCGTCTGCGAATTTACTTAGGTTACTACTGATATCCGAATCCAGATCATTTAGATATACGATGAATAATAGAGGACCCAGTACCGAGCCTTGTGGTACCCCGCTTGTAACCGAGCCCCACTCTGATTTCTCTCCATTTATGCAAACCCTCTGTTTTCTGTCTTTTAACCATTGTTTGATCCATCTGAGCACAGCTCCTCCTATACCATGAGCTTCCAGCTTTTTAACTAATCTTTTGTGAGGAACTCTATCAAAAGCTTTGCTAAAATCTAGATATATTGTATCATATTCTTTGCCACAATCTACTGCCTCGTAAACTTCTGAATAAAAAGACAGTAAGTTTGTAAGGCACGAAAAACCCTTAAGAAACCCGTGTTGTGAAAGTTTTATCAGTCTGTGTAATTCTAGATGTGCCCTTATTTTATTTGCAATTATGGATTCTAGAATCTTACCCACTGTTGACGTTAAACTTACCGGCCTATAATTATTCATTTTAACACGTTCTCCTTTTTTAAATATTGGTACCACATCTGCCAATTTCCACTCCATGGGTACCGATCCTAATTTTATTGAATTATTAAATAATGCAGTTAGAGGACAACTAAGCTCTTCCTTGCATTCCTTTAATATTCTAGCATATATTCCATCAGGTCCCGGAGATTTATGAGCCTTTAATTTATCTATTTCTTTTATTACCTCCTCTCTCGTAATATTTATTGAACTAAGTATATTATCGGGACTGTCTCTGTAAATGGATTCTACTTCCGGAATATATTCCAAGTTTTCATTTGTAAATACAGATAAGAAATAATCATTTAAACATGTACACATCACTTTATCGTCATCTGTGATATGGCCATTGGCTACTTCAATTGGTCCGACTTTTTCCTTAAATTTTGTTTGATAATGTTGATAAAACCCTTTAGGATTTTCTTTAGCTTCTCCTGCTATTCGAACTTCGTATTTTCTTTTCGACTCTCTAACTATCTTTTTAACTTCCCTGTTTAACTGTATATATTGCTGCCTCACCTGCTCTTCACCTCTTTTTAGTTTCCTGTATATTCCTCTTTTAATACCTATAAGATTCTTTATTCTATTGTTCATCCATTTAGGGTCATTTTTTCTTGATCTGCAATGTTTCATGGGAATATAGTCTCTCTGACTATTCTTAAGAGTCATGACAAAATTGTTATATTCCTCATCCAAATTTATATTAACTGACGGGCTGCTGTTCTTTCCTGTGAGAGAATTTAATGTATTGATCTTATCTTGTGATAATCCTTGGCATGTGGTACCCAAATTTCGGGGTAATCCGCTACCTGCGACCTGACCTGCTGGATTAACTACCCACATCTGTACCCCAGAAATCCCTTCCCATACCTCATTAGATAATTTAGTTTTTAAGCCCTCAAAATCTCCTGCTCTAAAGTTTGGAACAATATTCTTATTTTCCTTTATAGTTTCCTTGAAAATTATGTTAAATCTAATGGAATCATGGTCACTGTTGCCCAATTTTTCACCAACTTTAAATTTGTAACCATATTCTCTCTATTACTAAGAACTAAATCTAGTGTATTCACCCCCCGTGTTGCTTCATGTACATGCTGAGAAAGGAAATTGTCTTCTACTACTTCCAAAAACTCCTTAGAGCTACTATCACCTGTTATGGTTTCCCAGTTAATATGTCTAAAATTAAAATCGCCTACAATGCAAACTCTATTTGACCTGCTCACTTTAGAAATTTCATCGTATATAACTTGCGACTCTATATTATCTAGATCAGGTGGTCTGTAGACTACTCCTACAACTAGACTTTCTATATTATTTTTAATTTCAACCCATAAGGTTTCTGAATTTAGATTTGTCTTAATTCCAGACTTAATGCAGCTTCTGAGGCTATCTTTAATATACATAATTACCCCTCCCCCTCTTTTATCTGCACTACGATCAGCATTATAAAGTTTATATCCTGTAATTATGTACTCAGCTTTAAGGTGTTTGCTTTCTAATTTAATCCAACTTTCACTAATGCATATTATATCCGGTCTCTCACTACATACTATGGCTCTCAGTTCTTCTATCTTGTTACCTAAACTACGGCTATTTGTATAATATACTTTTAAACTTTCTCTAGCTTCACCCTTCTTGTGGCTATTCTTTTTGTTAATATTTGTTCTATGTAACAGATGGTTCTTATCCTTAGACTCCCAGTTATTTGACCCACTATTTACTGAACCCTTACTGACTAATTTCTCTGCACAAGTATTAATCATTTCATTATTTGTGTCTAACAAAACCCCCCTACCTCTCTGTCTATCATACCAGCCAATACCGAGACACCTGAATTAGAAAGATGCACTCCATCCCTTGCATACATATGCTTACGACTAGTGAAGTGATCCCACCCGTCTATAAAACCTATATTATTCTCCCGACAGAAGACTTTCATCCTAGCATTTACTCCTATAACTCGAGACCACCACTCTGAACTTTGGCTAAGCCTAGGGAGAATACCACACATCACAGGAACTGCACCCCTTTTCCTAATCTTATCCAGGGCTTGTCTATACAACCTAATCAGCTCTTCACTTCTACCATCCTGCACGTCATTTCCCCCAGCTATCAAACAAACAACATCTTTTTTCTCAATCCAGCTATTTATTGACTCACCCACCTTCTTCATACCTGCTCCAGGGAAAAAATATTTTCCTCTAACTCTATGCCTGAGTTTCCTGTCTACATATCTGCATAGTGAATCCCCTACAATTACCAAAGAACGAGACTTATCCGGAGGATGGGTTACTCCGACCTTGGGAGACTTACCTAGGCTCTTGACCTGAGAGCTTTTCCCACTTCCATTTTTACGATCGCTAGTACACCTATCTGACTCTATGGTTCCTGAAGAATTACTGCCGCCACTGTCACATTCATCTCTAAGTGACCTAAATGAATTAGCAACCTGTAGTCTAAAAGTATCATTTTTCTTAAGAACCATTTTCGTTGAACCCTTATTCACAACTTTCCAGTCGTCTTCATTATTCAATCGACCCTTCCTGGTTAACACCTCTACTTTACCTCTCAGATCCCTGTTCTCCTCAGCTAAGGATCTGACCTCCTGCCTGACTGCGGCCAACTCATTTCTTAAATTAAAAATGAGTTTGCTTGCGCCAGACGAGGACAAATCCCCAGCACAGCCACAAACAGCACCAACAACGACACCACCACCAACACCACTACCACTAACACCACCACTCTCCATTGTACTAAGTTTGGTCAAGATTACAGCTACTGGAAGCACGTCCTCACTGGATGAACCCAGGAACTAAACTGAATGAACAAAATGCTGCTCAGTATTTATTTTCTGGACTTCAGATGGCTAGCTTTGCAGGGAGATTTGCCTGCATGCTCTGTTTCCCCCCCTGTCTCTTCGGTTTCTGGATGGACTTCGTCGCTTTTAAATACAGGAAACGGCTGCGCAACATTCTTGTTGTCATTTCTTGTGAGTTCACCCTCCCTTCTTTATGACCGAGCTGAAATGATGGTGGTCAACATTATCATGGCTAAAACTTCAAAATTTTATTTTATCTATTTTGAGTATTCTTTCGAACAATTAATGTAAATACTTCAGCTAGAAAAAAAATAAAAATCATTCATAGAATCTCGTCCTTTATCACTTAATATCTTTCTCGGAATTCCGAAAATCGAACAATTATCTCACTGGCGGAGTAGGGGACATAATAAAAAAAACGACTGCACCTCTGCCATATCTGGGCAGGTGGAACTTCACTACATTGCCTTTTGAAGCATTTACATAAACATATCCCTTAATAGATATTGCAACGTCTACATCACCTCCCATTAAAACTATGCTTATGCACTTCGGCCATACCTGGGCAGGTGGAACTTCGTCATACACCCCCCTCTCACTACCACTTCCATCCACGCATTCGCTCACATTTGCTCAACCACACTCTCTCAACGGCAACTTCCCCCAATCACTCCCACATTTGCAGTGCAACATTTCTCCCCCCGACACTCTGAGGGAGTGTGTTGGTTGGCAGTCTCTTTGAAGCCATCCATCTGGCCTCCTCGGTGCGTCTCTTTCAACGGTTAAAGGTCCTCCCTATACTCCCCATCTACAGTATGGTGAGGCGCCACCCTAATCTCCCTATCATGGCACAATTTACTCTGCTCTCTTTCCCCGCCTGCATAACATTAACGAACAAAAATCTCGTTATATCGAACAGCAATAGTCTTAATAACATCATAGAAGTCTCTGATTCTTCAAAGGATATGGCATGCACGTATTTTAATGCCAAGTAATCAGTTCAATTACTATTACTTTATAATAAGGAAGTTGAGAGATCGATCGGTCATTTCCGCATTCCACTCTTGGACAATATCACACGTAATAAAATAAAAAGACTAAAAGCGGATTCAAGTTTGTTTCTCAATATAATTTTTACGTGCATTTCAGAGTATATAAAAACTCTACAACTTATATTTTATTTTTGAACACTGTCACTCCCGCAAACGTTACCCAGTAAAATTACTCTACTTCCGCTTTAAGAAATTTTTATAAAAGTAATTTTACACGTATATTATTTTTTTCTCAATTGAAATCAATACCTTCGCCTGTTTAATACTTAACTTAGGCAATAAAAAATAAATTGAACACCCTTCAAGCACAATTACTCGTTACATTGTTTTAATTAAAACAAAAATCGAGTTAAGTACTGCTTATAGCTAGTAGTACAAATTAACTAGTTTAGTAATGGGCACAAAAATTCTACTTCTATTAATTTACTAAAGCCATACTCCCTTTTATATGCGGGGTGGCTGAGTCAAAGCATATCTACAATTTAATTGGCGGAGTTCTCCAACCTCAATTTCTTTTAATAAAAGCTCCATTACTCACTAGATAAAAATTACAAGTACTTAGCCATTTTGGGATGCTGCTTGAAGAACGTCACGGCCACTGGTACTGGAGTATGGGTTTCTTCTAGGCTCGTTGGTTTTCTCGCTGACGTCGCCCATATCTCTCGTAAAATCGCGGATTCACCATACCAGGCATCTTCTTAGTTGAATTCAGCAACAAACAACGCCTAGTAGGGGTGTTGTTTCTCAAAGCAACATTCACAGCGCTCCACACGGTGAAATACGTGAATCCCGTCGAATTTTCTCCCAAGTTGGCCACTCGGCTCTCCAGTTGACGTTTCTCAGCCTTTGTGCACGAAGTTTCAGCAACTTTCCTTCAGAGTCAAAATGTATGATACAATTATTACTGCTGGGCGCCTTTCCTATAAGGGGACGGGGGTGAGGTGTGACTTGCTGTGCCTTCTCTATACTCTGAGAGTCGTCGGAGTTTGAATCGTTGCTCTCAATGTCTGTTTTGTCGTCAGCCACACTACCTCTCCTCGAGAGTGCGGTCTCGCCTCTTGCTTTTAGGCATCTTGAAGCTTCTTCTAACTCGAGAATTCGATTAATTTTTTCTTCCTCCGACATTGCTTCCAGAGATGCGTTATAATCTGCATCTTGCATATTTTATTTCACGGCAGGAGATGCACTGGCATATAATTTCCTGTCTCTTCACGGTAATTTAGGTGTGGAATCGTACTAGGCTGCATCCAATGTTGTATAATTTTTCTCTACACAGATCAGAAGTTGTACAGTTATATTCTACCAGTATGCCACCAATGTCGTACAGTTTTATATCCTATAATAAAATTATAGCATGCGAGGTGATAACAGTTATGCACAGACTACTTAACATTTAGTTTATTTAGTTATACACTTATTCTACACCTCAATGCTCCCCGCCCCCATAAGGTAAAATATAAGATCTTATTCGCAACCTGTACAAACTCTAACTGCTTCTGACTTCCTTGTCACCAAGATGGCAGAGCGTGGTATTCTTGGGTAGCCTCCACCAATAGGCTTCCAGAGAAAAGGGGGTTACCACCCATTACATGTAGTGTTAGGGGTGTGGCTTCAAGAAGGCCAATCGGACACTAGGAGTGCCTATATGTGATTACCTAATTGTGATTACCTAATTGTGTTTACGGGAAAGAGCCCAAAGCTCGTATCTTCCCGTCTCCTGATCGGTTCCATTTTTAGGCTTAGTGATACTTATCGTACCTGTCCTTAAAACTATGGATTGAGATAGCATTAACTACCTCCTCGCTTAGCGAATTCCAATTATCAACTACTCTTACACTGAAAAAGCATTTCCTTACATCCTACAAACAAGTTTTCTTACGAAGCTTCAAACTATGACCTCTAGTTCTAGAACCAGCCATATCGAAATATCGATCCCTATCCACTCTATCATAACCATGAAGGAATTTAAAGACTGTCACCATATCCCCCCTTACTCTTCTAGCTTCGAGTGATGGCAAGTCTAATTCCCTCAGCCTCTCATCATAACCGAGATTGCATATTTCTGGCACCAGTTTCGTGGCATGTCTTTGAACTTTTTCAAGCTTAGCTATGTGCTTTTTCAAGTGCGGATTCCAAAAGGGGGCTGCATATTCGAGTTTTGGCCTCACATAGGTTACATAAATATTTCTGAACATTTCCTTGTCCATGTGCCTGAAGGCTACCCTTACATTTGATAAGAATGCATATGCTGCCCTTACTACGCCATTTATATGTATTTCTGGAGACAAATCTGCCAGTATGTTTACTCCTAGATCTCTCTCATTTTCTGTCTCTTGAAGTTGTACTCCAGCCACCGAGTAGTCAAGCTTGGGCCTTCTTGCACTTGTACCCATTCTCATTACCTTACATTTTGAGGTATTGAATTGCATTAGCCACTTTTCTGACCACTCATGCAGATTATTTAGATCCTCCTGAAGTTCTCTATTATTGTTCTCGTTTTTTACTTTCTTCACAATCTTTGCATCATCTGCAAACATATTCATGAATTAATTTACAGACTCTGGTAGGTCATTTACATATACAAGGAACAAAAGTGGCCCTAAAACTGAACCCTGTGGAACTCCACTACTAACTCTTCTCCATTCAGACACTGAGTGTCTTACTCTAACCCTCTGTTCCCTTCCTTCTAAGTAAGTTTTTATCCATTCCAAGACATTACCACCTATTCTAGCCATTGATTGCAGCTTCCTAATAAGTCTCCCATGTGGAACAGTGTCAAACGCTTTCTGGAAGTCTAGGAATATGCAATCTGCCCAGCCCTCTCTTTCCTGTAAGATTTGGCTTACCTCATCATAAAATTCTAATAAGTTTGTTACTGTTGATCTTCCTTCTCTGAAGCCATGTTGCCTCACTGACAAAAAGTTGAAGGATTCCAAGTGAAGAGAGATATGTTTCCTTAGTAGTTTCTTCATAAGTTTGCAAACTATGCTGGTCAAGGAAACTGGTCTATAGTTCAGAGCCGTATCCCTCCTTCCCCTTTTGAAGATAGGTATCACATTTGCTTGTTTCCAGCATCTTGGAATCTCCCCCGACTCCAGTGACTCCTTAAATATGATACTTAGTGCCACTGATATTGTGTTTGCGCATTTTTTAAGCACATGAGGGGATATGTCATCAGGACCTGTAGCTTTATGAACATCTAAATCCATCAGCGCTTTGCATACCTCTGTGGCTGTAAGGTTGATGTTCTCTAATACCGGCCCTTGAGCTTCTATCACTGCAATCTGAGGGGGTGGGGTATTTTCTACTGTAAATACTGACTGAAACTCCTTGTTCAATTCTTTGCAGATCTCTTTGTCCGTCTCAGTGATGCTTCCATCCACTCTCTTTAGCCTTAAAACCTGTTCTTTTACCTTCAGTTTTCCTCTGATAAAGCTGTGGAAAAGCTTGGGATTTTCTTTAGCCTTCCTGGTGATGTCCCTCTCATAATCTCTCTCTGCCTCTCTCCTTTTACTTAGGTAGTCATTTCTTGCTCTTTTGTAGGTTTGCCAGGCATTTATGTATTTTCACAGGTGCATATAGGTATGTACATGTAGGTATTGGTCTTCGACTCTCATGGGAACGACCCAAATCTGTGTGACATTTCTGACCTCTATCGGTAAAGGGCGCCAAGGTGTGAAAGGCCTTCAGGTTGAACCGTAGATTTTTGTCATCTCTCTGTAAACACATATTCTGCCCAGAAAACCATACTGGAAATATCAGTCATGCCACTTGAGTACCTCTGACACCACATGGGCTATGTTATGTTACACTTCTTGGTTAATATTACTTAACGACAATCAGAGCAGCGATGGAAGTAGTAGTAATAGAAAAGAAAAAGGTAAGATGCCTTACGGTGAAGAGAGAGAGAGAATCCATATTAAAAGTAGGAGAAGGAACATTAACAAGTCTGACTGCCTTAGATTCAACCATATTAAGGTGATAAGTATAAGAAGAAGCACCCCAGAAGTGTGAGCAGTAATCTAGTAGGGACGGAAAAGACCTTTATATATATATATATATATATATATATATATATATATATATATATATATATATATATATATATATATATATATATATATATATATATATATATATATATATATATATATATATATATATATATATATATATATATATATATATATTGAGTGTGACACTGGGACAGGCAGAAACTGCTCTCATCAATAAAGGCCCGGGTACGAAAAAATACCAAGATGAAGGAAAAGGAAAAGGTTAAGGACAAGGCAGAGATGAGGTCATGTCACACAAAGGGAAATGAGAGACAGGAAAAAACAGTCGAAGTACATAGGACCCAGAGATATGGAGGACTAGTCTCTGAGATGACGATAGATCTGCTTTTTGTAGGATGTGAGGTCATAAGAATTAGGAAAGACAGAAGGAGGGAAAGAGTTCCAGAGTCTGGAGGTAGATGGGAAGAAGCAGTCGCTGCACCAACCAATCCGCGAGATACAAATCTCCACACAGTACCTGTGAGATGAGGCTGCTTGGCGAGTGTTACGCGGCCTCGGCAGTGGAGGAGGGATGCAACTCACCAACTCATCAGAGCAGTGACGGAAGTAGTAGTGATAGAAAAGCGAAAGGGAAGATACCTTATGGCGAAGAGAGAGAAAATCCAGATTAAAAGTAGGAAAAGAATCATTAATGAGTCTGACTGCCTTAGATTCAGCCCTATGAAGAAGATAATGTTGAAAAATGTAAAGTAGATAAAATGGGTACTATAAAAGACTATACGAGTTATAAGCTAAATAACCATGAAATCATGAGTTCTCAGTGTGAAAAGGATTTGGGAGTTCTTGTGAGTAGTAATCTTAAGCCAAGAGAGCAATGTACAGCAATCAGAAATAAAGCAAACAGAATTTTAGGATTTATCTCAAGAAGTGTTGGCAATAAGACGGAAAAAGTTATTTTGCAGCTCTATCTTGCATTAGTTAGGCCTCATTTAGATTATGCTGTGCAATTCTGGTCACCCTATTATAGGATGGAAATTGAATTCTTGGAGAGAGTGCAGCGAAGAATGACCAAGATGATACACAATATCAGAAATCTACCATATGAGGACAGATTAAAAAAACTTAATCTACATTCTCTAGAGAGGCGCAGAGTTAGGGGGGATATGATTGAGGCGTATAAATGGTTTAAAGGGATTAACAAGGGTGATATTAATAAAGTTTTAAAAATTCATGATCAAACCAGAACTCGTAATAATGGATTTAAGCTTGATAAATTTAGGTTCAGAAGGGATATTGGTAAAAATTGGTTTGGTAATAGAGTAGCTGATGCATGGAACAGGCTTCCTAGTAGGATAGTAAATGCCAATACCTTAGACACCTTCAAATGTAGATTAGATAGACATATGCCAGAGGTAGGGTGGGTATAAATAGGTTAGTGCTTATTGAAAAAATCATAAAAACAAAAATAGAATAAATAAGTAGAGTAGAATAGAATAGGCTAGACATGCTGAATATACAATTCAAAAATGGAGCTGCCTCGTGTGTGCCAGTAGGCATGTTGCAGTGGCCCCTATTCTTATGTTCTTATGTTCTTAAGTATAAGAAGAAGCACCTCAGATGTGTGAGCAGTATTCTAAGCAGGGATGGATAAGACCTTTGTAAATTTTAAGCAACTGCAAAAAGGAAAAGCAATGACGAAAACGAAACAAAACCCCCAATTTTTTGGATGAAGATTTAGAAATGTGGATTATGTGATTCCTCCAAGACAAGTTAGAGGCTATATGGATTACTAATACATTAATAGAATTAAGAAGGTAAATTTCGTTAGTTTCGAAGACAATTGGGTTATCAGGAGGAGAAGAAGATAAAGAGATAGCCAGAAACTGTGTCTTGGAGGCATTGACTTTAACTAAATTTTGAGTGCCCCACTCAAATACTCTCTGCAAATCGGAGTTAAGTAGAAAAAAAGAGTAATACGAGCCTGATTATGAGTAAAAGATGAAGGTTGTGAATAAAAGGCAGAGGAAAAGTGAAGTGTAGAATCATCAGCAAAGGCATGAAGAAGAGAGGATGATGGGGATTGTAGAAGATCATTGATGAGGAGAAGGAAGAGAGTAGGTGAAAGAACAAAGCCCTGTGGAACACCACTGGTAACAGGGAAAGGGCTAGATGTCCCGCCATCAATAACTACAGATATAAAATGGTCAGTAAGAAAACTGGAAGTCAAAGAACAGAAAGAAGGGGTAAAGCCATAGGCAGGGAGTTTGGCCAATAGAGCCTTGTGCCAGACTCTGTCAAAAGCCTTAGAGATATCAAGTGTGATGACAAAGGATTCCCCATAGTTCCTCAGAGAAAATGACCATACATGAGTAAGATAGGACAGGAGATCACCAGTGCATCTTGCCTCGCGAAAGCCATACTGGTGATCGGAGATAAGTGAGTTAGATTCAAAGCGTTTCAAGAAGTGAGCATTGAGCAAAGTTTCAAAAACTTTAGCAATAGAGGAGGTTAGGGCAATAGGTCGGTAGTTTAAAGGAATATAGCGGTCACCCTTCTTATGAACAGGTTGAACTAGAGCATGCTTAAAAGGTGAAGGATAGATACTGGTTGACAGAATGAGGCAAAAAAGACTGCAAAGCATGGGAGCCAATTCATCTGCAAACTCCTTAAGGAACTGTACAGGGATACCATCGGGACCAGATGCCTTGTTCGTCTTTAGCGAGCGAAGAACCTTATGAACTTTGTGTGAAGAAAGGATAGGGGAGGGCATAAGGTTAGAGAGGGGTAAAGATTGAGGAATAGGTGTGCTGGAATCGTTTATAGAAGAGTTGGCAGAAAAATGAGAGCCAAAGAGAGTGGTTTTGTCAGTGGGAAAACAAGCTATAAAACCATCAGAATGATTGAGAGGAGGAAAACTTGAGTTACAGAAGTTTTTGGAGAGGTTTTTGGCTAAGGGCCAAAAGCATTTGTCAGTGGGAGAGAAGTTAAGGTCATCAACTTTCCTTCTTATAATGGAAGCCTTAGACCTTCGAATCCTAGCAGTACAGCGATTCCTAGCTACAACAAAAGCAGAGCGAGTTAAATCGGAAGGAGAGGCTAGGTAAGATCGGTGTGCCCAATTCCTGGCCTGGATAGCCATTGAGCAGGCACGGTCAAACCAAGGTTTAGGTGGCGAGAAAGTTTTTGTAGAAGAGGGATGTACGCCTCCATTCCCACGGTCATGATCTCAGCAACTTTAAAGTTACCTGATCAGGGATGCGGGACCGAAAGCAGTAGTCATCCCATGGGAAGTCAAAGAGAAAGTTACACAAATTTTCATGTTGGGTACGCTCAAAGTGCCAAAGGCAGCGCTGAGAAGGAGGGATTGGTGGAAGGGGAGCAAAAATGGAAGAGACTAAGGTCATAGAGTGGTCAGATTTACCAAGAGGGGAAAGCACAGAATAAGAGTAGTTTGAAGGGTTAGAAGTAAAAAATAGGTCAAGAGTGTTTGCAGCATGTTCATGACGATCAGGAACGTGAGTAGGATGTTTGATGATTTGCTCCAGATCGTGAGTAATAGAGAAAGCAAGGTTCTCACTTCCTCCCACATTAGTGTGAAAAGAATTAAGCCACTCACTGTGATGTACATTGAAGTCTCCAATGTAGAAAACTTTGGCATGTGGGTGACAAGATAGCAAGGACTCATGGCACAAGGACAGATATTCAAAGAAAGACACAAACTCGGTGGAGTTTGGAGAACAGTAGCAGAAGCAAAGGAAGATAGTGTTAGTGGAGAGATAGACTTTTAACCAGAGAACATCAAAGTCAGGAGATTCAAGGTCCATGAGCCTCGCAGTAGGAGTGTTAGTGTTGCAGTATGCACAGACCCCACCTTTGGAACAAAAACGAGTATACAGATTATAGTGAGAGATTTGAAATGGGTCAGTGGAAGCATGTATAGACAGCTGGGTTTCAGATAGAAGGAGGAGGTTAGGGAGGAAAGTGCCCAATTGCTGTTCCACAGACAAAAGATTAGAAATCAGCCCATGAATGTTTGAATAGTGAAGAGTGAAAGAAGTAGATCTATTGGGAGGTGCAAGGTTAAGGGCAGAACTATTACTACCACCAGGCGTGTCTGCCTTCAAGCCAATAGTGAAGTCAACACGATCCCCGGTGATTCTTCGCACCCCTCTATGTCGGGTACAGGGGGCCATTAGCTTTGGACCTTCCATAAATAGTAACAGATGTGAGGATAAAAGAAAAAAAAAGAGACAGATGTGCAGAATGTTGTGACTTGTCAAATGTAATGGAATAGCAAGAGATGTGTAAAGAATACGCCAGAATATTCAGTGTAGATGTAGGCATGAGGAAAGAACCATCCTGAAGAAAGACTCAACCCGGAACTGTCTGGACCAATCCTAGTTGCATCCTAATACCTTCAGTTGTAGTCTTTCAATGGGCAGCTGGTGCCATGGCCAACCTACTAATATATATATATATATATATATATATATATATATATATATATATATATATATATATATATATATATATATATATATATATATATATATATATATATATATATTATATATATAAACTGGAGAAGATGCACCTTTGCACTGTCAACTGGAGAAAACACTCCTCACAACTATCAAACTGGAGATAGCGCATCTCATAATTAAGAAACTTTAGATAGAGCACCTTATGTTAGGTTACACTAAGTTAGGTTTGGCTAGGTTAGGTTAGGGTAAGTTACGTTAGGTTAGGTTATCTTCAGTTGGCCAAACATGTATTTATTTTTTTCATATTACTATTCATGATTGCTTTGCTTATATATACAGTGATCCCTCGTTTATCACGGAGGTTAGGTCCCTGGACCGACCGCGATAGGTGAGTTTCCCCGAAGTAGGATCACCCAATGTGTACATAGGAATTTTACATTCATTTTTACGTTTACTGTATAAACCCTCCCTGTACTGTTAACAAACCACCCTTTACTCCATAAATAACAGGATGCAAGCGTAAATTTATATGAAAGTGATAGGTAAACTTACAGTGAATGAGGTGGTAATGACATGACATATTCATGTACATAGGTATTTTACAATTATTTTTACGTTTACTGTATAAACCCTCCCTGCACTGTTAAAAAACCACCCTTTACTATATAAATAACAGCATGCAAGTGTAAATTTATATGAACGTGACAGGTAAACTTACCGTGAATGAGGTGGTAATGGCGATTGTAGACCCATAGGAAATTATTCTGCAGCCAATAACAGCTTTACGGCTGCTTTTAGCTAGCGAAGAACATAGTAATGGGCAGTTGCTGTCGCTGTTTCTTCTTTTGTTGGAAGATGGTCTTGTGAGGAATCATAGCACCCTCGAGAAGATTGCAGAAGGTCACCGAACGAATCATATTATCATCATGTTCCTGCGAGTGTTGTTGGACTGCTTTCACATGTTCATACATGGCTGCCAGATGTTTGAGTGTAAGGCCAGGTTCTTCAATTTCTTTGTGCGTTTCCTCAAGTTCTTCTTCTTACTCTTCTTCGCTCGCTGATTTTGTCATTTCTTCCAAGTATTCATCAGTCAAAGGCTGTGAGTGGCAGTCAATCAGTGCATTCACGTCCTCGTGAGTCATATCTTTAAAGCCTTCTCCTCCTAGCAATGCAGCCAATTTCACAGCTTTCGCAACTGTCAAGTTATGGACTTCATCAGGAGCAAATCCCTTGTAGTCATAGATGACTTCGGGCCACAACCGCTTCCAGCTGGCATTGATTGTGGCCGGATCTCTTTGATTGCATTCTGAATATTTTGAAGGCATGTAGCAATCGTGTAATTACGCCAGTAAGTCTTCATTGAGAATTCCTCAAGTTCTTCTTCTTACTCTTCTTCGCTCGCTGATTTTGTCATTTCTTCCAAGTCTTCATCAGTCAAAGGCTGCGAGTGGCAGTCAATCAGTTCATTCACGTCTTTGTGAGTCATATCTTTAAAGCCTTCTCCTCCTATCAATGGTGCCAACTTCACAGCTTTCGCAACTGACAAGTTATGGACCTCGTCAGGAGAAATCCCTTGTAGTCATAGATGACTTTGGGCCACAACTGCTTCCAGCTGGCATTGATTGTGGCCGGCTTCATCTCTTTGATTGCATTCTTAATATTTTGAAGGCATGTAGCAATCGTGTAATTATGCTAGTAAGTCTTCATTGAGAATTCTTTGTCCACATCCATGGCTTCAACCAAGTTCGCCAGGGCATTTCATGTGTAGAGGGCCTTGAATGCACGAATGATGCCTTGATCCATAGGCTGAATCAGTGACGTCGTATTCGGTGGCAGGAACTCTACTTGAACACCGTCATATTCGAGATTAGTTGCGTGGCCACCAGCATTATCCATCAAAAGAAAGACTTTAAATTTAAGGCCTTTTTCCGCAAGATAAATTTTGGCCTGAGGGATAAAGCATTGGTGAAACCAGTCCGATGTTAGGCTTTTCGTGATCCAGGCCTTTGGGTTATGCATCCAATATACAGGCAGTAGATTCTTGTTTTTATTCTTCAAAACCCTAGGGTTCTTTGACTTGTAGATAAGCCCGGGCTTTAGCGTGAAGCCCGCAGCATTCCCGCACATGACGCGGTCATTGTGCGCTTTAAATCACTGGGCCTTAGCTTCTTCCTTGAAGAGAAAAGTGCGTGACGGCATTCTCTTCCAAAATAACCCAGTCTCATCCATGTTGAAGACTTGCTCAGGAGCATATTCCCCTTCGGAGATAATTTTCTTGAAGTCGTTGTTCACGTAATCTTCTGCTGCAGCAGTATCTGCAGAGGCAGCTTCGCCATAAACTGCAACGCTCTTCAGGCCAAAGCGCTTTTGAAATCTTGTGAACCATCC
This sequence comes from Halocaridina rubra, assembly GCA_037179515.1. Taxonomy (NCBI): domain Eukaryota; kingdom Metazoa; phylum Arthropoda; class Malacostraca; order Decapoda; family Atyidae; genus Halocaridina; species Halocaridina rubra. Next base: position 88,271 of record JAXCGZ010000030.1, read on the forward strand.
CTTGCTTGCAACAAACGATTGTTTCCTCGGTGAAGAATTGCTGGAGGGTCCAGGTTGTGGGTCGCTGATATCTTCCTCTCTCTCCTCCTCCTCTCCACCGTTGCCACTGTCGTCGTCGGGTTCGTTTGCAGCGAATGTCTCGTACAGCTTCTTCGCCTTTGTTTGTATGATATTGCTATCTATGCTGATGTTCTTCTTTCTGCAATCAGCAATCCACAGGGCAAAAGCAGATTCCATCCGGACTATTATCTCATTGCGGGGTGTTACAACCCTCTTCGCTGATTTACTAAAAGATATAGTCGCTGTTTTCCTGATATTTGCCTCGTCCATTTTGATGTAGCGAACAGTAGATTCATTGAGGCCAAAATGGCAGCCGACGTCAGCAAACCTTTTTCCTTCTTTCAGCATATCTAACAGTTTCACCTTATCTGTTAAGGTTAACATCTTCCTTTGCCGCTTAGGCTCACTACCAGAAGTCTTAGAAGATGAAGGACGCTTGGGAGGCATTGCAGAAGTTGAAAAAGTGAAGAAAATAAATCACAAAGAAGACGTATTAATAAGCACAACGCAAACAGTGCATATGTGAGTTAGACTGAACGAGTGAGGTGAGACAATGGAAGATGGTGGGAGAACCAAGCTTCAATCAAAAGCCAATCAGACCCCATGATACAGAACATGCAGAAAAACAATTATGTGATTCGTCATCTCCCACCCTTTTATTCAATAGCATTCCATGAACTATCTCATGTAGGTGCGAGCCTTTGCGTTTTCCAAGACACCAATACATTGTACTCTATAGGACAGTATTTCACATGGTGCAATACTATGAGTTATATGTTTAAATTTATGTTTTTTACTCATTTTTACTGTTTGTTTTATTCTTAGGCTAGGAAATACTTGTTTTATCAATAAAATAATGAAAATTTCAATATGTACTAGCTCACGTAGGTGGGACCCTTCTTGTTTTCCAAAACGCTGATACTGGTATCGTATTTTACATGGTGCAATTCTGTGAGTATTTATGTTTTTTACTATATTTTACTGTTTTATTATTCTTAGGCTAAGAAATACGTTTTTTTATCAATAAAATCATGAAGCTACTGGAAATTTTAATATATGCTAACTCACCTAGGTGAGACCCTTTTGCGTTTTCCGAAACGCTGATACCGGTATCGTACTTTCTATGGTGCAGAGTTACATGTTCAAATTTATGTTTCTTTTTACCATTTCTTACTGTTTTATTATTCTTAGGCTGGGAAATACATTTTTTTTAATCAATAAAATAATAAATTTTTTTCTTCAATAAAATAATGAAAATACTGAAAATTTTTCTTTCTTGAAATTTTAATATTTTCGCATATACCCAGAAAAAAAACTCGCCAAAAAAACTGCGATGCACAGTATCCGCGATCGGTGAACCACGATATAGCGAGGGATTACTGTATATATATATATATATATATAATATATATATATATATATATATATATATATATATATATATATATATATATATATATATATAAAGCAATCACGAATATTAATATGAAAAAATAAATACATGCTTAGGGAATGCACTATCGTTTGTTCGAAAACGCAGCAACTGTTGTCGTCACTTGATGTTCTCAACAGTAGCTGTGTTGCCAGGTGGGTTGGTCTGAAATTCCTCAGAAAACAGGATAAAAATTCCCCAAAGCCTTAAAAAATATCCCATTACCATAAATTTATTT
>JAXCGZ010000030.1:92500-115000 GCA_037179515.1 Halocaridina rubra
ATAAAGTTTTAAAGCATCATATTGTTCCAATAAGTGAAACACTACCATGCTAAGTGACAGCCAGCGAGTTTGGCTTGGATGCAATAGTTTATGAGGCTTAACATGTACATGATCTTATGGACAAAAGACTGGCTTACCGTGACGAAGATACGTACTCATACACAGTAATAGGGTTGGACATGTTCTAATCTTGTGACGACATGAAGTTCTCCTGATGTACGATGTAACTGTGTAGATTTCATCATGCTACAATAGTTATAGAAATACCCTGTTTCAAAGATATTAATTTTGGTGAATATAATCAAAGTGTAGGTAATTTCAAATCAATAGCAAATATTCCCCAAATTTTTATCAAAATTCCTCATTTCCCCATCAGTAACCCAAATTCCCTAAATCTGGGGAAAATTCCCCATGGTTGGCAACTGAATCTCAACCATTATGTCGTAATCTTTACCTGATCCGTAGAACCATCCATGTCAAGGCATCGCTCCCCATCCATATATCAAACCATGGAGGAATTTAAAAACAGTAACCATATCTTCTCTCCCATTTTTTTTTCTAGCTTTTAGTGATGTTAAGTGTACCTAGAGTACTCTAAGTATAGCTACCTCCTTCAGCCTTTTCCTTAAACTGAGATCATGTATCTCCGTCACCAGTTTTGTAGGGATGTCCTTAAACTTACACTAATTAGTTTATTTTTTTTTCTTATATGTCTGCATGTGTATATGCATGTGTGTGTTTTTAAGTGATTGTGTTTGTATTTCTTTATTGTTTATTAGCTTGCAAAGATAATATTTAAGAGTAGGAAGAAGTTGTTGTCGTCATGCTGGGACGAGTAGTTACTAGCAGTGTTGCCAATACATGAGGGAAAAGCGATGTCATATCTAAAATAACAGAAACTTATTTACACTTATTCCGAGTTCCACATAGAAGGAAATACAAGTCTAGAAAACACTTGTAATGGTAATTAGTCTTTGCATACTAAGTAAAGACAGTTAAGATGTCTTTCGTATGTTATGACTGCAAGGTATAAATATGTAGAAAGAAATTATTATATTGTTGGGCAACTCATACTTCGGCTTATTGTCAAGGTCGCTGGTTCGTGCTTAGTGCTTGAATGGGGAACCTAAGCGTGTACCCACCTACTTATTCTACCTCACCATTATTGTTGCTTGAGAGAGTGATAAGAATTTATATCACGTGGACCTTGTATTTGAATAATACAAAGATAATAAGCCAATGGACAGTTCTTGAGCAGTACAACAGCATAAGTTACCTTAAGCAGACGTGGTCAAGTTTCGTAGAAAACAAAAGCTTCTGCCAAGGTAAGAAAAAACAAAAACGAAAAACAATACAATATAATGCAGTATTTCCATCACTTTGTTGATGTTGTTCTAAACAATTGAAGCTTTTAATGATTTCGACATCGAGAATATGGTATAGTCTGCTCATTTCGATAAGGCCAGCTGGTTTCAGACTATATAAATAGGTTGGCCCGTGGCACAGCCACCCGTTGTGATACTACAGCCGAAGGATCCTTCGGACTTAAATAGGACTGTCCAGGACAATTCGATGTTAAGGCTTCCCTCAGTTACGGTTCTTTTTGTATCCCTACATCAACACCAATTATTCTAGGATATTTGTAACACACCTGTTATTATCCCGTCACATCTGACAAGGCATAACACGCACAATCTCTGTTTCTCTTTATGTTTTCTTCGTGCCCAGGCCCGATCAGGGCAGAATTATATAATTATATTTTGGCACATCTTGGTGTTACAATCATATATATATATATATATATATATATATATATATATATATATATATATATATATATATATCTTTCCGGTTCTTTCCGGTTTTACGTCACGGATTCCCTCATCAACCAAGGGCTAGGACGGTTGCCTTCTTGCGAAGGACTTGTTTTGGCAGATGTAATCCTTACGCTGAGTGCATGCCTTTGCTAACCTCAGACCGTGACGGGGCGCGAACCCTCGACCTGACGCCTCAGAGTCGGAGACGCTACCGACTGAGCCACGGCGACTACATATATATATATATATATATATATATATATATATATATATATATATATATATATATATATATATATATATTGCTCATTTTTTTCAGTCGATAAAAGTTTCACTTTTGAATTTTTATTTTCAAAAATTCTCTGAGGCACACAAAGAAATGATCTCAGAGCAAAAGTTTTTTAGATTCTTAATTTTATGGGGTCGCTCGGAAGATGTATTTTGCGTATTGTAATATGATCAGATGCGGCTCATGAAGACATGAATCCAAGGGTTTAAAATTTCAAGCTCTGACAGATTTGTTTAGTAGTGATTTAATGGTGACAGTTTAAAAATTCAAGTATAGAAGATATGAAAACAGAAAATTCTTATTTCTATGAAATAGATTATTCACGTTTTGATAACTTGTCATATATATATATATATATATATATATATATATATATATATATATATATATATATATATATATATATATATATATATATATATATATATATATATATATATATATATATAAGCACATTACATATGTGAAAACATGAATCATTATTTACCCCGACCGGGAGTCAAACCTAGGACTTATAAATACTAAGTCAAGGCGCTACCAACTACACACCACAGAAGGTTATCCAACCTTATAGCTTATATCTGCCATACTTAGAAATGAACGCATTCTATCTGAATGCCACTATGTTCATATTACAAATTCCCCAACCTCACCTGTGGCTTCATTTTCGCATTTAATTCAATTCCCAATCTCATTCGGGTCATATATATATATATATATATATATATATATATATATATATATATATATATATATATATATATATATATATTTATGAGTAAGCACAAACTGTTAGCATACAGCACTAAATGGTAAGGAAGCCCATCAGTGAAACAACACAGAAAATATAATGCTATATTACGGGTCCTATCTGGACCCCTTCTCAAGCACAAGTGGGTTGTTTTTTTACGCTCACCTGTGCTTGAGAAGGGGTCTTGTTAGGACTTGAAATATAGCGTTATTTTTTCAATGTGATGTTTCTCTGATGGGCCTCCTTACTCTCTCTCTCTCTCTCTCTCTCTCTCTCTCTCTCTCTCTCTCTCTCTCTCTCTCTCTATATATATATATATATATATATATATATATATATATATATATATATATATATATATATATATATATATATATATATATATATATATAAGAATTATTTTTACCCCAGCTGTGACAAATTTTTTTTATTTACTTAGCGAGGGGGGCTAGAATGCTTTCTCCGTGTTCCCCTGCGTGTCGCGATAGTCGAAGTCGACTAAATGGGGCAGAGCAAGGGGAAAGGGAACTCCCTCCTCTTTATATCTCTTCCTAACGAGTCAGAATATTTTGCCTTGACTAAGCCACTCCCCTAATAAAGGGAATAATGGCGCTCGTGTATATATATATATATATATATATATATATATATATATATATATATATATATATATATATATATATATATATATATATATATATATATATATATATATATATATATTTATAAGAATTATTTTTTCCCCGACTGGGACTTGAACCTTCCATACATAATTACTGTGCCAAGGCTCTACCAACTACACCACAGAAGGTCTACAAGGGAAACAAACCTTACAGCTATATCTGCTATACTAGGGATGAATGCATTCTATCTGGATGCCACTCTGTTCATATTACAGTTTCCTCAAACCTCACTCATGGCTTCGATTTCGCATTTAATTAGAATCTCAGTCTCATTTGGTACCAACAGTAATCAAAGATGCACATTACCATATGTGAAAGCATGAATAATTTTTATCACTATTGGGACTTGAACATTGGACACATAATTACTGTGCTAAGGCGGTGCCACCTACACCACAAAAGGTCTAAAAGAGAAACAAACATTACAGCTATATGTTCTATACTAGGAATGAACACATTCTATCTGAATGGCACTCTGTTCATTTTACAGTTTTCCCAACCTCGCTCGTGGCTTCGTTTTCGCATATTATTCAAATCTCAGTCTCATTTGTGACCAGCAATGATCAAATAAGCACATCACCATATGTGATAACATGAATGATTTTAACCCCAACTGGGACTTGAGCCTTCGACAAATAATTCCTGTGCTAAGATGTTACCAACTACACCACAGAAGGTCTGCACGGGAAACAACCCTTACAGCTATATCTGCTATACTAGGATTGAACACATTCTATCTGAATGCCACTCTGTTCATATTACAGTTTCCCCCAACCTCACTCGTGGCTTTGTTTTCGCATATAATTCAAATCTCAATCTCATTTGGGACCAACAATAATCAAATAATCACATTGCCATATGTGAAAGCATGAATAACTTTTACCCCAACTGGGACTTGAACCTTGAACACATAATTACTGTGCCAAGATGCTATTAACTACACCACAGAAGGTCTAAAATGGAAGCAATCCTTACAGCTATATCTGCTATACTAGGAATGAACGCATTCTATCTGAATGCCACTCTGTTCATATTACAGTTTCCCCCAACTTCACTCGTGACTTTGTTTTCACTTTTAATTCAAATCTCAATCTCATTTGGGACCAACAATAATCAAATACATAGACCTTCTGTGGTGTAGTTGGTAGTGCCTTGGCACAGTAATTATGTGTCCTAGGTTCAAGTCCCAGTCGAGGTAAAAATTATTCATGTTTTCACATATGGTAATATGCTTATTTGATTATTGTTGGTCCCAAATGATTTTTGAGATTTCACTTAATTGTGAAAACGAAGCCACGAGTGAGGATGGGGGAAACCCTATTATGAAAAGAGTGGCATTCAAATAGAATGCGTTCATTTCTAGTATAACAGATATAGCTGTAGGGTTTGTTTCCCTTTTAGATCTTCAGTGGTGTAGTTGGTAGCGCCTTTGCACAGTAATGTTATGTCCAAGGTTCAAGTCCCACATGGGGTAAAAATTATTCATGTTTTCACATCTGGTAATGTGTTTATTTGACTATTGTTGGTCCCAAATGAGACTGATATTTGAATTAAATGCAAAAACGAAGTCACGAGTGAGGTTGGGGGAAACTGTATTAAGAACAGAGTGGCATTCAGATAAAATACTTTCTTACCTAGTGTAACAGATATATCTATAAGGTTTGTTTCCCTTTTAGACCTTCTGTGGTGTTGTTGGTAGCGCCTTGGCACAGTAATTATGTGTCCAGGGTTCAAGTCCCATTCGGGGTAAAAATTATTAATGTTTTCACATATGGTAATGTGCTTATTTGAATATATATATATATATATATATATATATATATATATATATATATATATATATATATATATATATGTGTGTGTGTGTGTGTGTGTGTGTGTGTGTGTGTGTGTGTGTGTGTGTGTGTGTGTGTGTGTGTGTGTGTGTGTGTGTGATTACCTAATTGTGTTTACGGGAAGGAGCCCAAAGCTCGTATCTTCCCGTCTCCTGATCGGTTCCATTTTAGACTTAGTGATACTTATCATACCTGTCCTTAAAACTATGGATTGAGATAGCATTAACTACCTCCTCGCTTAGCCAATTCCAATTATCAACTACTCTTACACTGAAAAAGTATTTCCTTACATCCTGCAAAGAAGTTTTCTTACGAAGCTTCAAACTATGACCTCTAGTTCTAGAGCCAGCCATATCAAAATATCGACCCCTATCCACTCTATCATAACCATGAAGGAATTTAAAGACTGTCACCATATCCCCCCTCACTCTTCTAGCTTCCAGTGATGGTAAGTCTAATTCCCTCAGCCTCTCACCATAACTGAGATTGCGTATTTCTGGCACCAGTTTCGTGGCATGTCTTTGAACTTTTTCAAGCTTAGCTATGTGCTTTTTCAAGTGCGGATTCCAAAAGGGGGCTGCATATTCGAGTTTTGGCCTCACATAGGTTTCATAAATATTTCTGAACATTTCCTTGTCCATGTGCCTGAAGGCTACCCTTACATTTGATAAGAATGCATATGCTGCCCTTACTATGCCATTTATATGTATTTCTGGAGACAAATCTGCCAATATGTTTACTCCTAGATCTCTCTCATTCTCTGTCTCTTGAAGTTGTACTCCAGCCACCGAGTAGTCAAGCTTGGGCCTTCTTGCACTTGTACCCATTCTCATTACCTTACATTTTGAAGTATTGAATTTCATTAGCCACTTTTCTGACCACTCATGCAGATTATTTAGATCCTTCTGAAGTTCTCTACCATTGTTCTCGTTTTTTACTTTCTTCACAATCTTTGCATCATCTGCAAACATATTCATGAATGAATTTACAGACTCTGGTAGGTCATTTACATATACAAGGAACAAAAGTGGCCCTAAAACTGAACCCTGTGGAACTCCACTACTAACTCTTCTCCATTCAGACACTGAGTGCTTACTCTAACCCTCTGTTCCCTTCCTTCTAAGTAAGTTTTTATCCATTCCAAAACATTTCCACCTATTCTAGCCATTGATTGCAGCTTCCTAATAAGTCTCCCATGTGGAACAGTGTCAAACGCTTTCTGGAAGTCTAGGAATATGCAATCTGCCCAGCCCTCTCTTTCCTGTAAGATTTGGCTTACCTCATCATAAAATTCTAATAAGTTTGTTACTGTTGATCTACCTTCTCTGAAGCCATGTTGCCTCACTGACAAAAAGTTGAAGGATTCCAAGTGAAGAGAGATATGTTTCCTTAGTAGTTTCTCCATAACTTTGCAAACTATGCTGGTCAAGGAAACTGGTCTATAGTTCAGAGCCGTATCCCTCCTTCCCTTTTTGAAGATAGGTATCACATTTGCTTGTTTCCAGCATCTTGGAATCTCCCCCGATCCAGTGACTCCTTAAATATGATACTTAGTGCCACTGATATTGTGTTTGCGCATTTTTTAAGCACATGAGGGGATATGTCATCAGGACCTGTAGCTTTATGAACATCTAAATCCATCAGCGCTTTGCATACCTCTGTGGCTGTAAGGTTGATGTTCTCTAATACCGGCCCTTGAGCTTCTATCACTGCAATCTGAGGGGGTAGGGTATTTTCTACTGTAAATACTGACTGAAACTCCTTGTTCAATTCTTTGCAGATCTCTTCATCCATCTCAGTGATGCTTCCATCCGCTCTCTTTAGCCTTAAAACCTGTTCTTTTACCTTCAGTTTTCCTCTGATAAAGCTGTGGAAAAGCTTGGGATTTTCTTTAGCCTTCCTGGTGATGTCCTTCTCATAGTCTCTCTCTGCCTCTCTCCTTTTACTTAGGTAGTCATTTCTTGCTCTTTTGTAGGTTTGCCAGGAATTTATGTTTTTTCTCCTCCTATACCTTTTCCAGCATTTGTCTCTCCACTCCTTAGCTCTTTTACACCCATTATTGAACCATTTCTCTCCGGCATGAATTACACCTACTTTGTGTGTGTGTGTGTGTGTGTGTGTGTGTGATTACCTAATTGTGATTACCTAATTGTGTTTATGGGAAAGAGCCCAAAGCTCGTATCTTCCCGTCTCCTGATCGCTTCCATTTTAGACTTAGTGATACTTATCATACCTGTCCTTAAAACTATGGATTGAGATAGCATTAACTACCTCCTCGCTTAGCCAATTCCAATTATCAACTACTCTTACACTGAAAAAGTATTTCCTTACATCCTGCGAAGAAGTTTTCTTACGAAGCTTCAAACTATGACCTCTAGTTCTAGAGCCAGCCATATCAAAATATCGATCCCTATCCACTCTATCATAACCATGAAGGAATTTAAAGACTGTCACCATATCCCCCCTCACTCTTCTAGCTTCCAGTGATGGTAAGTCTAATTCCCTCAGCCTCTCATCATAACTGAGATTGCGTATTTCTGGCACCAGTTTCGTGGCATGTCTTTGAACTTTTTCAAGCTTAGCTATGTGCTTTTTCAAGTGCGGATTCCAAAAGGGGGCTGCATATTCGAGTTTTGGCCTCACATAGGTTACATAAATATTTCTGAACATTTCCTTGTCCATGTGCCTGAAGGCTACCCTTACATTTGATAAGAATGCATATGCTGCCCTTACTATGCCATTTATATGTATTACTGGAGACAAATCTACCAGTATGTTTACTCCTAGATCTCTCTCATTTTCTGTCTTTTGAAGTTGTACTCCAGCCACCGAGTAGTCAAGCTTGGGCCTTCTTGCACTTGTACCCATTCTCATTACCTTACATTTTGAAGTATTGAATTTCATTAGCCACTTTTCTGACCACTCATGCAGATTATTTAGATCCTCCTGAAGTTCTCTACCATTGTTCTCGTTTTTTACTTTCTTCACAATCTTTGCATCATCTGCAAACATATTCATGAATGAATTTACAGACTCTGGTAGGTCATTTACATATACAAGGAACAAAAGTGGCCCTAAAACTGAACCCTGTGGAACTCCACTACTAACTCTTCTCCATTCAGACACTGAGTGCTTACTCTAACCCTCTGTTCCCTTCCTTCTAAGTAAGTTTTTATCCATTCCAAAACATTTCCACCTATTCTAGCCATTGATTGCAGCTTCCTAATAAGTCTCCCATGTGGAACAGTGTCAAACGCTTTCTGGAAGTCTAGGAATATGCAATCTGCCCAGCCCTCTCTTTCCTGTAAGATTTGGCTTACCTCATCATAAAATTCTAATAAGTTTGTTACTGTTGATCTACCTTCTCTGAAGCCATGTTGCCTCACTGACAAAAAGTTGAAGGATTCCAAGTGAAGAGAGATAAGTTTCCTTAGTAGTTTCTCCATAACTTTGCAAACTATGCTGGTCAAGGAAACTGGTCTATAGTTCAGAGCCGTATCCCTCCTTCCCTTTTTGAAGATAGGTATCACATTTGCTTGTTTCCAGCATCTTGGAATCTCCCCCGATCCAGTGACTCCTTAAATATGATACTTAGTGCCACTGATATTGTGTTTGCGCATTTTTAAGCACATGAGGGGATATGTCATCAGGACCTGTAGCTTTATGAACATCTAAATCCATCAGCGCTTTGCATACCTCTGTGGCTGTAAGGTTGATGTTCTCTAATACCGGCCCTTGAGCTTCTATCACTGCAATCTGAGGGGGTGGGGTATTTTCTACTGTAAATACTGACTGAAACTCCTTGTTCAATTCTTTGCAGATCTCTTCATCCATCTCAGTGAGGCTTCCATCCGCTCTCTTTAGCCTTAAAACCTGTTCTTTTACCTTCAGTTTTCCTCTGATAAAGCTGTGGAAAAGCTTGGGATTTTCTCTAGCCTTCCTGGTGATGTCCTTCTCATAGTCTCTCTCTGCCTCTCTCCTTTTACTTAGGTAGTCATTTCTTGCTCTTTTGTAGGTTTGCCAGGCATTTATGTTTTTTCTCCTCCTATACCTTTTCCAGCATTTGTCTCTCCACTCCTTAGCTCTTTTACACCCATTATTGAACCATTTCTCTCTGGCATGAATTACACCTACTTTGTGTGTGTGTGTGTGTGTGTGTGTGTGTGTGTGTGATTACCTAATTGTGATTACCTAATTGTGTTTATGGGAAAGAGCCCAAAGCTCGTATCTTCCCGTCTCCTGATCGGTTCCATTTTAGACTTAGTGATACTTATCATACCTGTCCTTAAAACTATGGATTGTGATAGCATTAACTACCTCCTCGCTTAGCCAATTCCAATTATCAACTACTCTTACACTGAAAAAGTATTTCCTTACATCCTGCGAAGAAGTTTTCTTACGAAGCTTCAAATTATGACCTCTAGTTCTAGAGCCAGCCATATCAAAATATCGATCCCTATCCACTCTATCATAACCATGAAGGAATTTAAAGACTGTCACCATATCCCCCCTCACTCTTCTAGCTTCCAGTGATGGTAAGTCTAATTCCCTCAGCCTCTCATCATAACTGAGATTGCGTATTTCTGGCACCAGTTTCGTGGCATGTCTTTGAACTTTTTCAAGCTTAGCTATGTGCTTTTTCAAGTGCGGATTCCAAAAGGGGGCTGCATATTCGAGTTTTGGCCTCACATAGGTTACATAAATATTTCTGAACATTTCCTTGTCCATGTGCCTGAAGGCTACCCTTACATTTGATAAGAATGCATATGCTGCCCTTACTATGCCATTTATATGTATTTCTGGAGACTAATCTACCAGTATGTTTACTCCTAGATCTCTCTCATTTTCTGTCTCTTGAAGTTGTACTCCAGCCACCGAGTAGTCAAGCTTGGGCCTTCTTGCACTTGTACCCATTCTCATTACCTTACATTTTGAAGTATTGAATTTCATTGGCCACTTTTCTGACCACTCATGCAGATTATTTAGATCCTCCTGAAGTTCTCTACCACTGTTCTTGTTTTTTACTTTCTTCACAATCTTTGCATCATCTGCAAACATATTCATGAATGAATTTACAGACTCTGGTAGGTCATTTACATATACAAGGAACAAAAGTGGCCCTAAAACTGAACCCTGTGGAACTCCACTACTAACTCTTCTCCATTCAGACACTGAGTGTCTTACTCTAACCCTCTGTTCCCTTCCTTCTAAGTAAGTTTTTATCCATTCCAAAATATTTCCACCTATTCTAGCCATTGATTGCAGCTTCCTAATAAGTCTCCCATGTGGAACAGTGTCAAACGCTTTCTGGAAGTCTAGGAATATGCAATCTGCCCAGCCCTCTCTTTCCTGTAAGATTTGGCTTACCTCATCATAAAATTCTAATAAGTTTGTTACTGTTGATCTACCTTCTCTGAAGCCATGTTGCCTCACTGACAAAAAGTTGAAGGATTCCAAGTGAAGAGAGATATGTTTCCTTAGTAGTTTCTCCATAACTTTGCAAACTATGCTGGTCAAGGAAACTGGTCTATAGTTCAGAGCCGTATCCCTCCTTCCCTTTTTGAAGATAGGTATCACATTTGCTTGTTTCCAGCATCTTGGAATCTCCCCCGACTCCAGTGACTCCTTAAATATGATACTTAGTGCCACTGATATTGTGTTTGCGCATTTTTTAAGCACATGAGGGGATATGTCATCGGGACCTGTAGTTTTATGAACATCTAAATCCATCAGCGCTTTGCATACCTCTGTGGCTGTAAGGTTGATGTTCTCTAATACCGGCCCTTGAGCTTCTATCACTGCAATCTGAGGGGGTGGGGTATTTTCTACTGTAAATACTGACTGAAACTCCTTGTTCAATTCTTTGCAGATCTCTTCATCCATCCCAGTGATGCTTCCATCCGCTCTCTTTAGCCTTAAAACCTGTTCTTTTACCTTCACTTTTCCTCTGATAAAGCTGTGGAAAAGCTTGGGATTTTCTTTAGCCTTCCTGGTGATGTCCCTCTCATAGTCTCTCTCTGCCTCTCTCCTTTTACTTAGGTAGTCATTTCTTGCTCTTTTGTAGGTTTGCCAGGCATTTAGGGGGGGGGGGGGTGTGGGGGGGGTGTGTGTGTGTGTGTGTGTGCGTGCGTGCGTGTGTGTGTGTGTGTGTGTGTGGTGTGGTGTGTGTGTGGTGTGTGTGTGTGTGTGTGTGTGTGATTACCTAATTGTGCTTTTGGGAAAGAGCCCCAAGCTCGCAACTTCCAGTCTCCAGGTCGGTTCCATATTGTACTTAGTGATACTTATCATACTTGTCCTAATAACTAGGGATTTAGGTGGCATCAACTACTTCATTGCTTAGAGAATTCCAATTATCAACTACTCTTACACTAAAAAAGTACTTCCTCACATCCTGCAAAGAAATTTTCTTACGAAGCTTCAAACTATGACCTCTAGTCTATTGCCAGACATATCAAAATATCGCTCCCGATCCACTCTATCAAAGCCATGAATGAATTTAGAATCGTCACCATATCCCCCTAATTCTTCTAGCTTCGAGTGATGGTAAGTCTAATTCCTTCAGCCTCTCATCATAGCTGAGATTGCGTATTTCTGGCACCATTTTCGCAGCATGTCTATGAACTTTTTCCAGCTTAAGTACGTGCTTTTTTTAAGTGCGGATTCCAAAAGGGGGCTGTATATTCAAGCTTTTGCCTCATATAGTGTGCATAAATATTTCTGAACATTTCCTTGTCCATGTGCCTGAAGGCTACCCTTACAGTTGCTAAGAAAGCATATGCTACTTACTATGCCATTTATATGCATTTATGGAAGCAAAGGTGCCAGTATGTTTACTCCTATATGTCTCCATTCTCAGTCTGTTGAATTTCTGCTGCTGCCATTTGGTAGTCAAGCTTCGGCCTTCTTGCACTTGTACTCATTTTCATTACCTTATATTTAGAAGTACTGAATTTTATTAGTCACTTTTCTGACCACTCATGCAGACTGTTTAGGTTTTCCTGAAGTTCGGTACCATCGTTCTCGTCTCTTACTCTCTTCACAATCTTTGGATCATCTACAAATATATTCATGAACGAATTTGCAGACTCTGGTAGGTCATTTACATATACAAGGGACAAAAGTGGCCCTAAAACTGAACCCTGTGGAACTCTGTTAGTAACTCTTCTCCATTCAGACAATGAGTTTCTTACTCTAACCCTCTGTTCCCTTCCCTCTAAGTAAGTTTATATCCTTTCTTAGACATTTCCACTTGTTCTGGCCATTGCTTGCTGTATCTTAATAAGTCTCCCGTGGGTCCGTGGCAAATGCTTCCTGGAAGTCTAGCAATATGCAATCTGCCTAGCCTTCTCTTTCCTGTAACATTCGACTTACCTCATCATAAACTTCTAATAAGTTTGTTACTGTTGATCTTCCTTCTGTGAAGCCATGTTGTCTCACTGACAAAAAGTTGAAGGATTCCAAGTGAAGAGTGATGTGTTTTCTTAGTAGTTTCTCCATAACTTTGCAAACTATGCTAGTCAAGGAAACAGGTAGATAGTTTAGAGCTGTATGTGTGTGTGTGTCTGCATTTAATATTGGTTTAACGTCACGGATTCCCTTTTCTACTAAGGGCTAGGATAGTGTCTTCGTGTAAAGGACTTTGGTTTGGCAGATGTGATTGCTACCCTGAGTGAACACCCATTTTAACCTCAGACCGTTGTGGGCTGCAAGCCCCCGACCTGATGGCTCAAAGTCGCTTACGCTACCATTTTGCCACGGTCATCAATATATATATATATATATATATATATATATATATATATATATATATATATATATATATATATATATATATATATATATATATATACACACTAGCAGATGCCAACTAAAGAAAGTAAATGAAACCAAAATTGGATGTCAAGCAATGTATTGCCATAAGCCCGTTCTGAAGAGCAAGCACGAGGGTCTACCCCTCTCTTTTTTCTCTCATTTTATTTAATTTTCGTGCTTTCCCCTCCAATTCCCTTATATCCTTAATCCCCTCCCTTTTTTTCCTATCCTATCCCATCCCATCCTAAAAAAAAAAAAAAAAAAAAAGAAGAGTAGAATGCGAGATAAGGTTAGAGAGAGAAAGAGAAATAGAGAGAGAGAGAGAGAGAGAGAGAGAGAGAGAGAGAGAGAGAGAGAGAGAGAGTTTTCTCAAAGACGTCACTGATTTCCCCATCCCTAATACTTATGCTAATAATTGTTACTACTGATAATATGATTGTTCCGGTTTTACGTCATGGACTCCCTTTTCTACCAAGGGCTAGGACGGTTGCCTTCTTGCGAAGGACTTGTTTTGGCAGAGGTAATCTTTACCCTGAGTGCATGCTCCTGCTAACCTCTGACCATGACGGGGAGCGAACCCTCGACCTGACGCCTCAGAGTCGCGGACGCTACCGCTTGAGCCACGGTGACTACTACTACTGATATGATAAAAATAATAATTAGTAAGAAAGACAATGGAATGATAGCAACAACAACAGCCAAAGTAATAATACTAATAATACTAATAATAATTATAATAAAAAATAAGAGTAACAGTAAATAATAATTGATAATGGCATTTTGAGCCAAGAACAAAAGTTCTGTAATTGTATTTCATAAGAATACTCATTTTAAAGTAAATTCTTTTGGCCAGTTTCTTTTACCATTTTCGAATTCCTGCTGTCACATTATATAGTAGCATAGCCACCAACCTTCCTGTTGCTCGGTTTATCTGTGGTAGCTCAGATTTCCATTAAAGACAGTTGAAATATGTGGCAGACAAACTCTCTGTTACTTATCAGTGTAATATAATATACAAAAACTCATCAAAAATAATGGAGCTAGGTCACATTTATCATCTAGTAACTTATCAAAAAAATAGAAAAAATCAACAATCAAAATACTCAAAGTCAACATAAAAAAAATCATGGCTTCATGCATTCAATTACTAATAAAAATATAGAGAAAGGGCTTATCTCACTTTTACAATACTCTAATTTGGCAAAACGAATGGGCTAAGTCGGATTAGGGGACAATCACCTTATCTCTGGAACCAGTTGCTCACACAACATCGAATTTCCTAAAATTCACACAATTTTGACCCTAATGCCACGACCTAACACTTATTAGCTAAGCAGAAGAACACCAGAAACACAGATTTACTGTCATAAATTCCCTCAATATTAAGGGACTAATACCCCGAATAGCAGATAAAAAAAAATAATAACAGAATGCCTAGTCTTGTGCATAATTCCTAAAGAATTGGTGAATTGCTTACTGTTAAGTAATTTCTGAACATAAAAATAGCATAGCTTGCTTTTTTCAAAAAAAAAAAGAAAATTATATCATTGCTGTAGAGGTGTCAGGTCGAGGGTTCGCGCCACGTCACGGTCTGGGGTTAGCAAGGGCATGCACTCAGGGTAACGATTACATCTGCCAAAACAAGTTCTTCTCAAGAAGGCAACCGTCCTAGCTCTTGGTAGAAAAGGGAGTCCGTGACGTAAAACCGGAACAATCTGTAGGGGCGTTTTTATGACCTTCTGCCTTTCTGTCTAAATATTCAAAGAAAAAACAATAACTACCTACCACACTACGTTCACTACCAGTAATTCTTGAAAATGGCTCTTTTGTTAAACTTTCTGCAAGGCAAAATTTGTTGTCTAGCATCTTTAAAAAAGAAAACATTAAGATAGTACAGATTAAGCTAAGGCCATTCATAAATGCATTCTTTTTCTGTTCAATTTCACAAATACACTAGTGAAATGCTCATACACACACTTGCCTATTATGGCAGTGTCTTTTCTCTTTTTTCTTCTCTTTTTTAATAAATCGGAGGGTTGAGTCGAAGCACACACTCGCCATAAGTCAAACACACCTCATTCAATAAAATATGAAACTATATCTTGAAAAGCTTGACAAGCAATTTGATTCAAAAATATTTCACACTAAGCTGATATTTCCAGAAACTTTTTTTTTTTAAACAATCACCAAAATTAACGATTATTCTTTCTTAAAAAACGATATAAAAGGACTTAAATATAATTATTTAGATTTCATATTCAAAATATACGCTCTGAGGATCTCAAATTGTTTAAATTAGTTCATTAATAATTATAAATTTCACAAAGAATAATTATTTGGAGATAGGCTTCAAAATTCGTTAATATCTTTATATCTGCGAAATATTACTATTATCATATGAAAACTATACTCACATCTCAACATTAAAAATATAAAAACGTGTATCTGTGCATGCAGTATTAAAATGAAAAATATTTCACTTGCAACAGTAAACGAATAAACTTTGCTTTAGAATCACATTTTGCTCTAAGTTTCATAATCTCTTAAAAACTTGCACATTAAAAAAAAATATTTTTTTTCTATGAACTCAAATTAACGTTTTTTTTTTCTTCTCTTAAACTATTATTTCCCCAACAGATTACCTTGGCAGTCAGGTAAGGATATACGTGAATCATTTAGTCATTTAATTATCTATTTAGAGTATTTTTTCGAACAACTACTTTAAATACTTCAGCTAGAGACAAAAAAAAAAAAAATTCATAGATTCGCATCCTTTATCAATAACGATTTCTCTTGGAATTCCAAGAAACAAACCTCGGCCATATCCTAGCAGGAGGGGTGGTATTACGTTGACCCTCAAAACAAGTGACACACTCAAGGTCATAAACTATATATCCTGTAGATTTTTCCCTTATTCTACCCTTAAACGAGAGATTCGAATCCACTCCTAAGCACCCCCCATATCACTCAAAGTCGGTCACCCACACCCGTTCTACCTCCCCCCTCTCGCTCTCGTTTCCATCCACCACGTTCGCTCACCCATTCTCTGCTGGTGACTTCCCCCATTCACTCCCCTACTCATTGAGCACATTTTCCCCCCTAATCACTCTGAAAGAGTGTTGTGGCGTGTGTCCTCTCGAAGCCACTCATCTAGCCTCCTCGGCCTGTCTCTGTAAATGGTCCTAGCTCCCCTCTATTCACTCCATCAGCAGGGTGGTAGAGTTCTACCATTACCCCCCTCTCAAGGCACCGGCTACTCTATCTTCTCTCCCTGCCTGCACAAAATATTAACGAACAAAAACCTCGTTATATTGAACTGCAGTAATCTTAACAACATCGCAAAAGTCTCTGATTCTTCAATGGATTTGACATAAACATATTTTAAGAGTAAAGAAGCACTGCCAATTACAATTACTCTATAAATAAAACATCACATGTGACAAAAGAAAAAATTTAAAAGCGGATTCAAGTTTTGTTCTCAAGGTACTTTTTACATGCATTTCGGAGTCTAGAGAAAAAACTGTAGCTTATATTTTATTCTTGAACACTGTCACTCCCGCAAACGACATTCAGTGACTTAAGTTACTCTACTTCCGCTTTGGAAATATAACACTTAAATAATTTTACACGTATATTTTTTTTTTTCAAATAAAATTAATACCTTTGTGTGTTTAATACTTAACCTAGGTAATAAAAAAAATATTTAATTGAACACTCTTCAAACGCAATTACTCGTTATACTGTTTTAATTATAAAAAAAATCAAGGTTATCATTGCTTATAGCTATTAGTACAAATTATCTAGCTTTTTTTTTTATGACTGTGACACCAGGACGGGCCAAAAAAAAACCCAGTAAAATAAAACAGCCCTAATCGGGCCTGGGCACGAAGACTAAAAGTAAAGAGAAACAGAGATGGAGAGTGTAATGACTTGTCAGATGTGAAGGGATAATAAAAGATGTATAATGAATATCCGAAAATATTCAGTGTAGATGTAGGCATAGAATAGTAATGAGTACAGTTGATTTACTAAAGCCATATTCCCTCTTCTATGTGGGGTGGCTGAGCCCTCCGACCTCAATTTCTTGCAATAGTAACCCCATTACTCACTGGATAAAAATTACAAGTACTTAGCTATTTTTGGATGCTGCCTGAAGGACGTCACTGCCTCTGGTAATGGGGGAGATGGTTTTCCTTTCTTCTGGGCTCGATTGTTTTCCTGCCAATGATGTCGTCCATACTGCTTGTAAGATCGCCGATTCACCATTCCAGGCATCTTCTCATTCACAGTCCTATACACGGTGAAGTACTTTGTGAATCGCAAAGGAATTCTCTCCCAACTCGACCGCTCGTCTCTCCATTTGATGTTTCCCATCCTTTGTTAACGAACTTTCAGCAACTTTGCCGCAGTTTCAAAATGTATGGGGCAATTCCTACTGCTGGGCTTTTTTCCTACAAGGGGACGGGGATGAGGAAGCTGAGGTATTACTCGCTGTACTTCCTTCGACATTTCTTCCAGATATGTGTTAAACTCTTCTGTATCCTGCATTTTTTTTTCAGAGCACGAAATTCACTGGCATTTAAATTCTTGTCTCTTCATGATGATTCCGACTTAGGATTGTACTCAGCTGGCACCAGTGTGGTATTAGTGTATGTTGCCTGCAGTATAGCACTGGTGTATTTTGTAGTTGTTCTTCACTGTCGTGTATTTAATTGTACTTTCGCTCCCACCTTGGCCAGGGCTCACTCATGCAAGGAAATAATTGATATGCGACTTAGCACTTAATTTATTGAGAAGCTATATATTACCTCTAGGCCTCAGGGCCCCCGTCCCCTTAATGTAATGTAATCTGTATGGGCACCAACAATATTCTACTTTTCCCGCTGCTCGTTGTCTGACCCTTTTTATCACCTCGGGTCAGGTAGTTGGTCATGACTCCACCAATAGGATATCAATAGAAGAGGGAAAACACCATAACCTATGGTGTGGGGGCACCTAAACAATGCCAATTTTCCCCGCCATTTATGCGTGGTCTCAGAGAATAGAGAAGCCACATGAACGTCTAGCTTGCACATGGGGTACTCATGGGCGTGCTCTATTCGTCGACCTCATCCTTACTCTTATCCTTATCCTTCACGGCCTCTAGTCAACAGGTAACATTCATGCCTAGAAAAGACCTTTTTGGGAAATTACAGTGCCTTTTGGAGTTTTTTTTCTGTCACTAATAGATCCCATTTTGGGTTGAACACAGACGGATTGAAGCTGGGGAATTAAGGGTAGATGCCTTTCCTATTGCCCCCAAATCGAGCAGTTTACCAGTTATGCTAGAGCAGTCCCAACAGTGTGTTTCGGAGAGTACTTTTATATTCAGCCACATGGATATTTGATGTAATACACTGATACTTTCAATGTTATGTCAAAAAGTTGAGAAGAAGGCAGATGTTCAGTAACTTGCCATATCATGTAAAATTCAGTTATTACAGGCATGAGTGATTGCAGCATGCTTACAGAACCGATATACTCGATTTGGTTAAGCAAGAAGTTAGGTGTATGAATGACCCTTTGCTTAGCTATTCACCTCATAGAGTTGACCCATGTAACTGAGATCGTTTAATGAGCACACGAATGAACTGCTAAATAAGTATCTTATATGTAGGCCAGAGTTGCCAGACGTTTTATCATAAAAAAGTACAGCTTCACGATAAAAAGGATAATATGAAAAAAAGGACAGGGGGTTCATGATAACGATAGATGGTCCTCAAAAGGACAAACCTGGCAACCCTAAAATGAGCAAGAAAACAGGTTCAAAGATGTATCGTATACACTCCATAACAATATAATTGTTATCTGCGTCTTGAAGGATGCCTCCTCTGTTCATCATCTCCTATTGCTTGACTGATCAAAAATTTCTTATATCACACCTATAAAAGTCTTTCCTAATACGAGAACCAATATCGTTGGCATATTAAGGGAAAAATAGAATTTTGTTTTGTTAAGTGAGACCAGAATGGGCAAAGAAAATTGCCCTTATCAGGCCCGGGCATCAAGAGATAATTTCAGAAACGTAGAAGCATAAAGCAAAGGCAAAATAAAAGAATAATAAACAATAAAAAATGGCAGGCTGAAATAATAATAACAATAATAATAATAATAATAATAATAATAATAATAATAATAATAATAATAATAATAATAATAATAATAATAATAATAATAATAATAATAATAATAATAACAATAATAATAATAATTATAATAATAATAAATAATAATAATAATAATAATAATAATAATAATAATAATAATAATAATAATAATAATAACATCGAGAAAGCAATGGGTAAAGAGTTGGGGAGAGTCATAACTTATCAGATACAATGAGACAGAAGGTGTTGTGTAATGAATACACCAAAAGACCTTCAGTAGCAGTATTGATATATGTATTCAGTTGGCGGTACCTTATATAGGTCAATATTTGCTAACCAGTTCCAACTCAAAATAGTTCTTGGATGCTCATGTATAATTATAGAACATGTTTTATTTGCAGCCTAATAATTACACACGGAGTTATATCACACTTTTCGAAACTTTATTCTTATTGCATTCGAAATGATATATATATATATATATATATATATATATATATATATATATATATATATATATATATATATATATATATATATATATATATATATATATATATATATGTATATATATATATATATATATATATATATATATATATATATATATATATATATATATATATATATATATATATATATATATATATATATATATATATATTATTTGTCTATCTACCTTTGCTGTTTCCACCACTAGGGATAGCCGACATAAAAAAAGAAACAATACGGGGATTACTTTGCTCTATGGGCAATGACAAGGGAGCTAGCGACTGTTCAGATGGCACTGCTTGAGTGCCACAGCCCATCCTCCTGGCTCTTCCACAAGCTGTGTCACTTCATAATGCCAACTCCCCTACTGCCCCTACCACAAGGCTACCTCTGTAAGATGCAGCCCCATGGTAGCAGCAGATGGCCATCAGAGCTGCGTCATAATTGCTCGCCACTCATTCCTATTCCTAGCACGGTCACTTGCTTCCCTCACATCCATCCTCCTATCATTCAGGACTCTCCTTACTCCATCCATCCTCCCAAACCTAGGCCTCCCTCTAGCATTTCTCCCATCAACTCTCGCATTCATCACCTTTTTCAGCAGTCTGTCATCATCCATCCTCTCCTCATGGCCAAACCATCTCAGAATATTCATATCCACTCTGGCTGCTAATTCTCTCCTCACACCCATTCTTGCTCTCACCACTTCATTCCTGACTCTATCCAACCGAGATACACCAGTCAAACTCCTCATTCCTTTCATCTCAAACACATTTAGTTTCAGTCTCTCACTTACTTTTATTTCCCATAACTCATATCCATACATCACAGTTGGCACAATTACTTTCTCATGCAAAACTTTCTTAACATTCATTTCCAACCCTCTATTCTTCATCACTCCTTTCAACGCACCCAACACTTTACATCCTTAATTCACTCTGCGACACACATCTGCTTCCACTCCACCATTTGCAGTTATAGCCGAGCCTAAGTACTTAAACTGATCAACTTCCTCAAGTGTCTCTCCATTCAACATAGGATTCAATCCAACACCATCCTCATTTCTTGTACACCTCATAACCTTACTCTTTCCCACATTCACTCGCAATTTCCTTCTCTCACACATCATTTCAAATTCTGACACTAACTGACACAGCTTCTCCTCTGAATCTGCCACCACCACGGCATCATCTGCAAGCAGCAACTGATTCAGCTCCCACTCATCATCCCCATCTACCATTCTCAAACCTCGTCCACGCACTCGCTCATTCACCTCTCTTCCGACTCCATCAGTATAGAAATTGAACAGCCATGGTGACATCACACATCCCTGTCTCAGTCCCACACTCACTGAAAACCACTCACTCACTTCATTCCCTACCCTAACACAAGCTCTACTGCCCCCATAAAAACTCTTCACAGCTTGCAGCAGTTTACCATCAATTCCATATAACCTCAAAACATTCCACATTGCCTCTCTGTCAACTCTAACATACGCTTTCTCCAGATCCAAAAATGCAAAATACACATCCTTACCCTTTGCTAAATATTTCTCACATAACTGCCTAACTATAAAACTCTGATCTATACAACCTCTACCTGTCCTAATACCACTCTGCCCTTCTGCAATCACATTTTCTGTCTTATCCCTAATCCTATTAATCAGTATCCTTTCATACACTTTTCCTACCACACTCATCAAACTTATACCCCTAAAATTACTGCATTCATACACATCTCCCTTACCTTTGTATAGGGGCACTATACAAGCAATCACCCATTTCACTGGCACCATTGACAATATAAAGCATATAGTAAACACTCTCTCTAACCATGCCAATGCAGTCACACACCCTTCTTTTAACATCTCTGCTCTTATACCATCCATTCCAGGTGCTTTACCTGCTTTCATTTCATCCAATGCCCTTTTCACCTCCTTTCTTGCAATCTCTCTCTCATTTTCATCTTCCATTACTGGCACTTGAACACCCCCCACTGCCACTATAGCTGCCTCTTTATCTTCCTCAACATTCAGCAAGCACTCAAAATATTCTGCCCATCTTTTCTTTGCATCATTCCCTCTTAATATATGTCCATTCATATCTTTCACTGTCTTTTTCATCCTTGATTCACCCTTCCTTACTCTTTTCACTTCTTTTCGAAACTTCTTTTTATTCTCCTCATACGGCCTACTCAAATCCCGTCCCCACCAACATTTGCCAACCTCTTCTCCTCCTCTACCTTCTGCTTGGTTTCCACATTTTTCTCTCTATATCTTTCATACTTTTCCCAACTGTTACACTGCAGCCATTCCATAAAAACCCTCTATTTCTCTTCCACCTTCATTTTCACCCCTTCATTCCACCACTCACTGCCCCTCTTCATGCCACATCCAACAAACCTCTTTCCACACACACATCACTTGCATGTCCCACAAAACCTTCTTTCATCAATCCCCATTCCTCCTCTAACTCCCCAACTTCTCTTTCTTTCACCCTGTCATATGCCACTTTCAACCTGTCATGATATTCCTATCTCTTCTCTGACTTTTTCAACTCTTCCACCTTCACCACTTCTCTTCTACATCCTCCCCACTCTATTTCCCCCCTCTTTTGCTACTACCACTTTTGCTTCAACCAAAAAATGATCAGACATCCCAGCAGCCACACCCCTAA
>JAXCGZ010000030.1:117500-122500 GCA_037179515.1 Halocaridina rubra
AAAAATATTAACAATAATATTAATAATAATGTAGTAATAATAACACTAGATGCAGTATCGTTATTATCGGCATCATTACCATATTCGTTTTCTTTTCAATGAGAATAATTAGTTCTTAACTTAGAGAACAGAGAAGTCGATATCAGTTTACATATAGGGAGGTTAGTGTTAAGGGAAATTGCATTAAATCATTAAGTTTAGTTTATGTGTGAGCAGCAACTATTTGTCCAAAAGAAAACTATATAGTCTGCCTTTGAAAGCTGAGAAGGATGATGCATTTTTAAGATGTTCTGGAATATTGTTCCAGAGTGTTGTCCCTTTAATAGTGATCATCTTTGAACCTGCCTCTGTGTTTGTTCTCTGAATAAAGAGCTCACTGCTCTGTCTTGTGTTGGTTCCCCTTATATCCCTGGCTGTTTTTAAATCAACTAGCCAGCTAAGATAATGATGGTCCCAAATTTTGTATACATAAACATAAATAGCATAAGCGACCTTGATTTCTGCCCGCAGCCACCCAAGGTTATTGAGAGCTGGTGTGATGTGGTCATATTTTCTTATTCCTCCCAGGGCAACTCGAGCTGCAAAATTTATAAGCTTCTGTATTCTGTTTATCTGAGTCTTAGTGGTAGCTCCCCAAACAGCTGTGCAGTAATTAATGTGACTTAGGGCTAGAGATTCAACAACAGTTATTCGAGTGGTAGTCTCAAAATTGTCTTTTATACGTGATAAGTACATTAATGTTCTGTAATGTTTTGCATACTTTATCTATGTGGGAATCAAATAACATGTAGTTATCAAAGTGAATTCCTAGGTTTTTGGCTGTTGTGCTAGATGTAATAATATTGTCGCAAAAATTAACCGTTGTGTTTTCTGGAATTTGTGCTATATGGAACCTTGAACCAATAAACATGCATTGTGTTTTACTTTCGTTAATTAACAGCCCAATTTCTTGAAAATAGGTTTTAATTTTTGACAGTGTTTTTTCTGCTCTTAAGGTTAGCTCTGGGAGATTATTAATATCACCACTAAGGAGTAGTTGAGTGTCATCTGCATATTGTACGACTAGACAGTCAGAAATGAAAGAAGATAGATCATTTACATAAATGGAGAAGAGGATAGGACCAAGTACTGATCCCTGTGGATCACCAAATGATACATTGTTTTTCATAGAGATAATGTGGTTAAGACGTACAGACTGTCTGCGATTAGATAGATACTCTAATCCAGCTCGGATCAATATTTAGGTTAGTACATTTACTTATAAGAATTTCATGGTTTACACCGTCGAAGGCTTTTGATAAGTCTAATAATACAAGCAGAGATATTTTTTTCATATCTATATTATTTTAGATAATATTCGTAACTTTGAGCAGTGCAGTTTCCGTCGAGAGTTTCGGTCTGAAACCATGTTGGTTAAGAGATAATAGTCCATTTGACTCTAAATATGACATAAGTTGGCATGCAACAATTTTTTCTAATATCTTAGAGAAAATGGGTAGCAGGAAAATGGGATGATAGTGTGTCACATCTTCTCTGTCCCCCTTTTTATGCAGAGGTATTACATGTGATTTTTTCCAAGAGTCAGGAAACTTTTTAGTAACAATGGAAGTGTTCATAATAGTTAGAATATAAGATACAATAATGAGTAGAGCATCTTTGATGAACTGAAATAGTATACCATCTGTACCATAAGAGCCAGAGTTTCTTAGGCTCTTTATGGTAAGAATTAGGATAGCACAATCAATAGGATTTATCTTGAAGTACTCTCTTGTGTTTACATTGGAAGAATTGTCATTTAAGCAATTACTCATATTCACTGAGTTGATGTTTTCTTGTGTTTTCTCATATGTATTTTTTGCCAACGTTAGCAAAATAGTCATTAAAGTTTTCCGCTTTGTCTTTCAACTCCGTAATATTTTAATAACTTTCTGAGCTAGTCTTTTCATTTGGTATCATGCTTCTTATCACTTTCCATGTTGCTGCTGTATCACGTCTAGAGTCATTAAACTGTTTTTTGTAAAAGTCCTTTTTACTTACATTGATGAAAGATCTGACACGTTTCTTTTCTGTTTTATAACGTTCTCGGAGAGATTTATTAAGTTATGGTTATTATCATCTTTGTAATGAAATATAATAAATTTGATTCTGTCCTCTTAAATTTCAGAATTATTCTTCAATTCTGAGATGAACTTGTGGAACCTTTTCACATCTGCTCATATTGGTCAATCCTCTTTTGTAACGACATTATGAAGCAAAAAAGAAATGAAAAACAAAACATAGTTTTTCACATCTTCTCTAAGAATCTATACCACTTGCTCATTTGAAATTTTCTTTGTAACACTGCATTTAGAAGGATCAGAAGAACTTAAGGTGATATCTTCAAGCAGTTCTTTTGCCTCTGATTCATGCTGTGCAATCCTGTCTGCTGAAATTTCCGAGTTGCTTAGCAAACAAAGGTAAATATGATAGCAGAAGATAATTTGTAAATACATTAAAGTCAGGAGTTTGAAATTTCTTACTTTTTTTTTTTTTTTTTTTGCTCCAGCACTTTTCCCAAAGCTTTACCAACTTGTAGTATAAATTCGTTTACATTCAGGCTTTCCTTCCAGATCTTCTGAACACATGTTTAAGTGTTTGTAAATTATCTGTATATCTGTGTTTAATTTCCCAAACTACATTGTAGTGCACAGACTATCTGCTTACACTGAAGTTCTTTAAAGAAAAACCTACATTAGTCTCTGTGTTTAAAATTCCCTATCATTGTGAAAATCCAGAAAAATCATAGAGCTCATGCAAACTCCCAAAATGATCAACAGCATCAGGGAGAGTAGCCACTTCCTTTTCTCCAACAAGGTTGAGTAAATGGGCTGCACGTGTTACATAGTCTCCAAACCTGATTATATTTTAAAGAGTGCTTACAACCCATTCTCCAACCTTTTCAATGTAGATGAATTATTGTAAGAATGATCAAGGATATTTACATGTGAAAGCTCATGCTTACCCAGGATGTGCTGTATTTTGCTGAAGACAGTAGTAGATGAATGGCTTTCTACTTTACAAAATTTCATTTAGAAGAATCAGAAGAACTTAAGGTGATATCTTCAAGCAGTTCTTTTGTCTCTAATTCATGCTGTGCAATCCTGTCTGCTGAAATTTCCTAGTTGCTTAGCATACAAAGGTAAATATGATAGCAGAAGATAATCTTCAAATACATCAAAGTCAGGGGTTTGAAATTTCTGATTTGTTTTTTTTAATCGCTCCAGCACTTTTTCCAAGCTTTACCAACTTGTGGTATAAATTCGCTTACATTCAGGCTATCCTTCCAGATCTTCTGAACAAATGTTTAAGTGTTTGTAAATTATCTGTATATCAGTGTTTAATTTCCCAAACTACATTGTAGTGTACAGATTATCTGTTTACACTGAAGTTCTTTAAAGAAAAACTTACATTACCCTCTGTGTTTAAAATTCCCCATCATTGTGAAAATCCAGAAGAAAAAACACACAGAGCTCAGGCAAACTCCCAAAATGGTCAACAGCATCAGGGAGAGTAGCCACTTCCTTTTCCCCAACAAGGTTGAGTAAATGGGCTGCACGTGTTACATAATCTCCAAACCTGATGATATTTTAAAGAGTGCTAGCAGCTCATTCTCCAACCTTTTCACAGTAGATGCATTATCCTAAGAATGATCAATGATACTTTCATGTGAAAGCTCATACTTACCCAGGATGTGCTGTATTTTGTTGAAGACAGTAGTAGATGAATGGCTTTCTACTGGTAAAGGCGTTAGAAATTTCTCATATAGATTTCCATTGTAGCAGTGTTACATAACAATTAACAGCTGGTCAACATGTGTTGAGTAAGGATAGAGTTAACAATGATAGAGGAGTATTTGGTGTTTAAGTTGTCGATTGCATTTGTAATATCATTCTGCAGATGTATTACCATGATATCTACCAATCCCTTAACTGCGGTGTTTCGATAGGTTAGTAACATATAGTATTTTATATTTACGTTTCTCGTGATGTTCATGTTAAAGTGGGTCAAACTTTGCAGTAAGTTAAAAGACCCACAAGAAGTTTCTTTATTTGGTGAATTCCACTTATCATGACCTCCATATGGCAAATTTATTTCAACTGAAACCAATATAAGATACAACTCCTTTCAGTACTTCAATATAATTTAGTGTTTTTTTTTCTCGTCTGTTCTTCAAGCTACTGATCCACAGTGTTTTTATTTGACTTTCTGTTATCAAAAACACTGTCGCCTTCATATGTGTCATGATTCTCCTGAGTTCTGAGTATATTCATCCAGCTAGGTAGCTTACCTTTTGTAAGTGACATCTGGCATTTAGGAAAGACTTTATAAACAGTAAACTAACCAGGATCTTATCGCAGCCTGGCCAGTTTTCAGTTCTTTTATCAAAGTAATTGTTTGAGAAACGTCTTCATACACCTTTTAGACTCTCTTCCTTTTTTTTTAAATGTGTTCTTTTAAATCACTCTTACTTTGCTTCCTGTTTCTGCTTGTTCTACAGTACTTTCATGATAACCAATGTGATGGTCATATTTATTAAGTGTTGACAGTGAACTGAGTAGAGATGGAAAGAGCTCCCACGGTTTTTGCACTGTCATGAACTTCACTTGTGCTTGCTTGAATTATTAGTTGGCATTGTAAAATTTAGAAATTTCATCAGATTGCACTTTATCTTGACCTTGAGGTCCTGACCTGTGTTAAAAAGGGAAAAACATTCATTAGCCACAGCAGGATAGAGGTCGCTTATGTCGAAGATCATGCTCGCAAAATCAAATGATAGTTGAGTACCAATATTGTACATTTCTTGTGAAGAAAATACTCTCTCCCATTTAATAATATGTTAGATGATCTTCTTCTTCTTCTTAGAGAATGAAATAATATGAATACCTAACATATTTATTTTGTCCTTCCATAAAACTGCATCAGTGAAAGGGGAACCTTCTGAATTAGGGTCCCAAGCTTCA
>JAXCGZ010000030.1:125000-152500 GCA_037179515.1 Halocaridina rubra
AGTTCTCTACCATTGTTCTCGTTTTTTACTTTCTTCACAATCTTTGCATCATCTGCAAACATATTCATGAATGAATTTACAGACTCTGGTAGGTCATTTACATATACAAGGAACAAAAGTGGCCCTAAAACTGAACCCTGTGGAACTCCACTACTAACTCTTCTCCATTCAGACACCGAGTGTCTTACTCTAACCCTCTGTTCCCTTCCTTCTAAGTAAGTTTTTATCCATTCCAAAACATTTCCACCTATTCTAGCCATTGATTGCAGCTTCCTAATAAGTCTCCCATGTGGAACAGTGTCAAACGCTTTCTGGGAATATGCAATCTGCCCAGCCCTCTCTTTCCTGTAAGATTTGGCTTACCTCATCATAAAATTCTAATAAGTTTGTTACTGTTGATCTACCTTCTCTGAAGCCATGTTGCCTCACTGACAAAAAGTTGAAGGATTCCAAGTGAAGAGAGATATGTTTCCTTAGTAGTTTCTCCATAACTTTGCAAACTATGCTGGTCAAGGAAACTGGTCTATAGTTGAGAACCGTATCCCTCCTTCCCTTTTTGAAGATAGGTATCACATTTGCTTGTTTCCAGCATCTTGGAATCTCCCCCGACTCCAGTGACTCCTTAAATATGATACTTAGTGCCACTGATATTGTGTTTGCGCATTTTTTAAGCACATGAGGGGATATGTCATCAGGACCTGTAGCTTTATGAACATCTAAATCCATCAGCGCTTTGCATACCTCTGTGGCTGTAAGGTTGATGTTCTCTAATACCGGCCCTTGAGCTTCTATCACTGCAATCTGAGGGGGTGGGGTATTTTCTACTGTAAATACTGACTGAAACTCCTTGTTCAATTCTTTGCAGATCTCTTCATCCGTCTCAGTGATGCTTCCATCCGCTCTCTTTAGCCTTAAAACCTGTTCTTTTACCTTCAGTTTTCCTCTGATAAAGCTGTGGAAAAGCTTGGGATTTTCTTTAGCCTTCCTGGTGATGTCCCTCTCATATAGTGTGTGTGTGTGTGTGTGTGTGTGTGTGTGTGTGTGTGTGTGATTACCTAATTGTGATTACCTAATTGTGTTTACGGGAAAGAGCCCAAAGCTCATATCTTCCCGTTTCCTGATCGGTTCCATTTTAGACTTAGTGATACTTATCATACCTGTCCTTAAAACTATGGATTGAGATAGCATTAACTACCTCCTCGTTTAGCCAATTCCAATTATCAACTACTCTTACACTGAAAAAGTATTTCCTTACATCCTGCAAAGAAGTTTTCTTACGAAGCTTCAAACTATGACCTCTAGTTCTAGAGCCAGCCATATCGAAATATCGATCCCTATCCACTCTATCATAACCATGAAGGAATTTAAAGACTGTCACCATATCCCCCCTTACTCTTCTAGCTTTGAGTGATGGTAAGTCTAATTCCCTCAGCCTCTCATCATAACTGAGATTGCGTATTTTTGGCACCATTTTCGTGGCATGTCTTTGAACTTTTTCAAGCTTAGCTATGTGCTTTTTCAAGTGCGGATTCCAAAAGGGGGCTGCATATTCGAGTTTTGGCCTCACATAGGTTACATAAATATTTCTGAACATTTCCTTGTCCATGTGCCTGAAGGCTACCCTTACATTTGATAAGAATGCATATGCTGCCCTTACTATGCCATTTATATGTATTTCTGGAGACAAATCTGCCAGTATGTTTACTCCTAGGTCTCTCTCATTTTCTGTCTCTTGAAGTTGTACTCCAGCCACCGAGTAGTCAAGCTTGGGCCTTCTTGCACTTGTACCCATTCTCATTACCTTACATTTTGAAGTATTGAATTTCATTAGCCACTTTTCTGACCACTCATGCAGATTATTTAGATCCTCCTGAAGTTCTCTACCATTGTTCTCGTTTTTTTACTTTCTTCACAATCTTTGCATCATCTGCAAACATATTCATGAATGAATTTACAGACTCTGGTAGGTCATTTACATATACAAGGAACAAAAGTGGCCCTAAAACTGAACCCTGTGGAACTCCACTACTAACTCTTCTCCATTCAGACACTGAGTGTCTTACTCTAACCCTCTGTTGTGTGTGTGTGTGTGTGTGTGTGTGTGTGTGTGTGTGTGTGTGTGTGTGTGTGTGTGTGTGTGTGTGTGTTTGTGTTTGTGTATGTGTATGCATGCTCTGCTTACACTTGACTGCTGTCTATTTTGAGCTTACCAACTCAGAAGAACCACATTTAATGTGTGTAGTAAGAAAGCATGCAGATAATACTCAAAATTTCTGACCATATTTATTTTTTACCAAAATGTTTGCCTCCAGTTTTTGCATTAATATTCTTTGTACACAGCCTCCAAGCATTTTTTAGGGTTAAGCATATTTTTTTCTTAAGATAAATTTTTTTTATGTAATTTATATGTATGAGCACTAGAGCTAAGATAACAAATCAATTAAGGATCATGGGAGATACAGCCATGATATATTTGGTTCTCTAAGATAATAAGAATCTTTCGTACTCGAAATATAACAAATTCTATTTCAATCTTATCGAGAGATAAAGTCTTATACATATTTACACGTATTTTTCCTGGAAGTTACACTGTTGTCAAGAGATCTTGTGTTCTCAAATGGAACCTCTCTTAGGCCGGCTTTACTTTCTTTTTCCAAGTTTTACTTTCATTTTCTTTTTAAATCTATTTTTTTCTTTGTCTCCTTTGTCTTTCACTTTCCTTTACTACTGCTCTTTTTTTTTTAATCTTGATCTTTGTTTTAGGGGTTTTTCTTCCTCTTCCTTTTCGTTTCTTTCGCTCAATAAAAGTTTTGCCTCAACATCACTATTTTATCTTTATTTTGTTTATCATATTTTCACAAAGTATTGGTTGATAACTTATTTATAAAGAGTGAATGTATATCTTTCTCATAACAAAGTCGGTAAATTGGCTATTTCTAAAACTAGAGAAAACATTTAAGCGCATCTGATATATATATATATATATATATATATATATATATATATATATATATATATATATATATATATATATATATATATATATTTATTTTATAAAGTTTTACATATATTTTTATAAAAATATATAATATAGTCATTAACTGCACTCATTACTATTAGATTTTACTTCTTTTATTCTATGTCAGTGTGAAGTAGAATCGTAAGAGCCTTTGCTGAAATGGCCAACACCCGGGAACGATATTGCGTGGAGGACTTGAGGAAGGAGAGAGCCTCTTGCAATTTTAACCAGGAAGAATTAACGAATTTGATCGATGGTGGGAAGGAATTCACCGATTTTCGTCGCAAAATAAGTACAGTGGCTATTGTAACGTTTATTATATCATATTTAAAAAATGTATCACCTAAGCAGTTTTGATTGCTCCTCAAGTGTTTCTTTTTATTTTCTTCTTTTTATTATGTAAAGCAACTCTTAATATCGGTTCAAACTTTAGTTTTATCAGTAATGATGATTAAATGTCTTGACTGCAAGGATAGCATTGTTATTGATATATATATATATATATATATATATATATATATATATATATATATATATATATATATATATATATATATATATATATATATATATATATATATATGTGTGTGTGTGTGTGTGTGTGTGTGTGTGTGTGTGTGTGTGTGTGTGTGTGATTACCTAATTGTGTTTACGGGAAAGAGCCCAAAGCTCGTATCTTCCCGTCTCCTGATCGGTTCCATTTTATACTTGGTGATACTTATCATACCTGTCCTTAAAACTATGGATTGAGATAGCATTAACTACCTCCTCTTACACTGAAAAAGTATTTCCTTACATCCTGCGAAGTGTGTGTGTGTGTGTGTGTGTGTGTGTGTGTGTGTGTGTGTGTGTGTGTGTGTGTGTGTGTGTAAAGTACTTATTAATTTCGTGACTTCAACTGGCCAGTTAAGGTCACGAAATTAATAAATACTTTACCTATATATATATATATATATATATATATATATATATATATATATATATATATATATATATATATATATATATATATATATATATATATATATATATATATATATATATATATATATATATAATATATATAATATATATATATATATATATATATATATATATATATATATATATATATATATATATATATATATATATATATATATATATATATATATATATATATATATATATATATATATTATATGTGACACCGGGACAGGCAAGAAATTGGCCCTCATCAATAAAGGTCAGGGCACGAAGAAAACATTCAGACAAAGGAAATGTAAAAGGATCAGGACAAGGCAGAAATGAGGTGATGATGCACAATAAGAAAAGGATAGGCTGAGTGAATAGTCGAAGTACTGAGGACCTAGAAATATGGCAGGATTAGGCCTTGAGATGACGATAGTCCCGCTTTTTGAAGAAAGATAGGTTATAAGAATTAGGATAGACAGAAGGAGGAAGAGTGTTACAGAGTCTGGAGGTAGATGGTAAAAAACAATCGCTGCACTGACCAATCCGCGAGCTACAAATCTCAACACAGTACCTGTGAGACGAGGCCGCTTGGCGAGTGTTACGCGGTCTTGGCAGTGGGGGAGGGATGCAACTCGCCAACTCCTCAAAGCAGCGATGGAAGTAGTAGTGATAGAAAAGAGAAAGGGATAATACCTTGAGGCGAAGAGAAAGAGAATCTTGATTAGAAGTACCCCAGATGTGCGAGAAGAATTCCAAGCAGGTACGGATAAGACTTTTGTAGATTTTAAGTAACTTTAAGAGGAAGAGAAACAACGAAAACGAAACAGAACCCCCATAAACAAGTTAGAGGCTATCTGGATTGTTAATATGTTAATAGAGGGCAAATTTCGTTGGTTTCGAAGACAATAGAGCTATTAAGAGGAGAAGGAGATAAAGAGATAGCCAGAAACTGTCTTGAGGGAATTAAATTTAACTAAATATTGAGTGTAGAAGAAAGAGTGATACCCACCCCACCTTTGAAACGGAAACAAGAATACAGGTTATAGTGTGAGATCTGAAATTGGTTGATGGAAGCTTGTCTAGACGGCTGGGTTTCAGAGAGAAGGAATAGCTTAGGGAGGGATGTACACAAGCGCTGCTCTAGTGACGAAAGATTAGGTTTATATATATATATATATATATATATATATATATATATATATATATATATATATATATATATATATATATATATATATATATATATATACATATACATACATACATACATACATACATACATACATACATACATACATACGGATGAAGAGATCTGCAAAGAATTGAACAAGGAGTTTCAGTCAGTATTTACAGTAGAAAATACCCCACCCCCTCAGATTGCAGTGATAGAAGCTCAAGGGCCGGTATTGGAGAACATCAACCTTACAGTCACAGAGGTATGCAAAGCGCTGATGGATTTAGATGTTCATAAAGCTACAGGTCCTGATGACATATCCCCTCATGTGCTTAAAAAATGCGCAAACACAATATCAGTGGCACTAAGTATCATATTTAAGGAGTCACTGGAGTCGGGGGAGATTCCAAGATGCTGGAAACAAGCAAATGTGATACCTATCTTCAAAAAGGGAAGGAGGGATACGGCTCTGAACTATAGACCAGTTTCCTTGACCAGCATAGTTTGCAAAGTTATGGAGAAACTACTAAGGAAACATATCTCTCTGCACTTGGAATCCTTCAACTTTTTGTCAGTGAGGCAACATGGCTTCAGAGAAGGTAGATCAACAGTAACAAACTTATTAGTATTTTATGATGAGGTAAGCCAAATCTTACAGGAAAGAGAGGGCTGGGCAGATTGCATATTCCTAGATTTCCAGAAAGCGTTTTACACTGTTCCACATGGGAGACTTATTAGGAAGCTGCAATCAATGGCTAGAATAGGTGGAAATGTTTTGGAATGGATAAAAACTTACTTAGAAGGAAGGGAACAGAGGGTTAGAGTAAGACTCTCAGTGTCTGAATGGAGAAGAGTTAGTAGTGGAGTTCCACAGGATTCAGTTTTAGGGCCACTTTTGTTCCTTGTATATGTAAATGACCTACCAGAGTCTGTAAATTCATTCATGAATATGTTTGCAGATGATGCAAAGATTGTGAAGAAAGTAAAAAACGAGAACAATGGTAGAGAACTTCAGGAGGATCTAAATAATCTGCATGTGTGGTCAGAAAAGTGGCTAATGAAATTCAATACTTCAAAATGTAAGGTAATGAGAATGGGTACAAGTGCAAGAAGGCCCAAGCTTGACTACTCGGTGGCTGGAGTACAACTTCAAGAGACAGAAAATGAGAGAGATCTAGGAGTAAACATACTGGCAGATTTGTCACCAGAAATACATATAAATGGCATAGTAAAGGCAGCATATGCATTCTTATCAAATGTAAGGGTAGCCTTCAGGCACATGGACAAGGAAATGTTCAGAAATATTTATGTAACCTATGTGAGGCCAAAACTCTAATATGCAGCCCCCTTTTGGAATCTGCACTTGAAAAAGCACATAGCTAAGCTTGAAAAAGTTCAAAGACATGCCACGAAACTGGTGCCAGAAATACGCAATCTCAGTTATGATGAGAGGCTGAGGGAATTAGACTTACCATCACTCGAAGCTAGAAGAGTGAGGGGGGATATGGTGACAGTCTTTAAATTCCTTCATGGTTATGATAGAGTGGATATGGGTCGATATTTTGATATGGCTGGCTCTAGAACTAGAGGTCATAGTTTGAAGCTTCGTAAGAAAACTTCTTTGCAGGATGTAAGGAAATACTTTTTCAGTGTAAGAGTAGTTGATAATTGGAATTGGCTAAGCGAGGAGGTAGTTAATGCTATCTCAATCCATAGTTTTAAGGACAGGTTTGATAAGTATCACTAAGTCTAAAATGGAACCGATCAGGAGACGGGAAGATACGAGCTTTGGGCTCTTTCCCGTGAACACAATTAGGTAATCACATTTAGGTAATCACATACATACATACATACATACATACATACATACATACATACATACATTCATTCATACATACATAAATACATATATATATATATATATATATATATATATATATATATATATATATATATATATATATATATATATATATATATATATATTTATATATATATATATATATATATATATATATATATATATATATATATATATATATATATATATATATATATATATATATATATATATATATATATATATATATATATATATATATATATATATATATATATATATATATATATATATATATGCATATATATATATATATATATATATATATATATATATATATATATATATATATATATATATATATATATATGAGTGTGTGTGTGTGTGTGTGTGTGTGTGTGTGTGTGTGTGTGTGTGTGTGTGTGTGTGTGTGTGTGTGTCGCTATTAAAATGATGACGGTTCATTCTTATATTCCTTTTAGTAAATATCAGTGATAATTAAAAATTATTTTCTGAGAGTTGTGCTTAAAATTTTAGATGCTTCGTTCCTGAATGACCCTGCCTACGATGATGAGATTCCCCCAGATTACCTCAGTCACGAAGATCGATATAGCAACGAGCTTCGAAAAGCTTGTCATACCTTCCTCAAGCTGAGAAATGAAAATTACACAATGGAGTAAGTAAAAGTATTATGTGTGCTTGTGTGTGCGTATATATATATATATATATATATATATATATATATATATATATATATATATATATATATATATATATATATATATATATATATATATATATATATATATATATATGAATCATTTTTATACCCCGACTGGGACTCGAACCTAGGACTTATAATTACTAAGTCAAGGTGCTACCAACTACACACCACAGAAGGTATAAAAGGAATCTAACCTTATAGCTTATATCTGCTATACTTAGGGATGAACTCATTCTATCTGAATGCCACTATGTTCATATTACACATTCCCCAACCTCACTCTTGGTTTCATTTTAGCATTTAATTCAATTCCCAATCTCATTTGGGTCATACAATAACCAAGCAAGCACATTACATATGTGAAAACATGAATCATTTTTTACCCCGACCGGGACTCGAACCTAGGACTTATAATTACTAAGTCAAGGCGCTACCTTCTGTGGTGTGTAGTTGGTAGCGCCTTGACTTAGTAATTATAAGACCTAGGTTCGAGTCCCGGTCGGGGTAAAAAAATTATTCATGTTTTCACATATGTAATGTACTTGCTTGGTTATTGTATGACCCAAATGAGATTGGGAATTGAATTAAATTCTAAAATGAAGCCACGAGTGAGGTTGGGGAATCTGTAATATGAACATAGTGGCATTCAGATAGAATGCGTTCATCTCTAAGTATAGCAGATATAAGCTATAAGGTTAGATTCCTTTTATACCTTCTGTGGTGTGTAGTTGGTAGCGCTTTGACTTAGTAATTATAAGTCCTAGGTTCGACTCCCGGTCGGGGTAAAAAATTATTCATGTTTTCACATATGTAATGTGCTTGCGTGGTTAATATATATATATATATATATATATATATATATATATATATATATATATATATATATATATATATATATATATATATATATATATATATATAGAGAGAGAGAGAGAGAGAGAGAGAGAGAGAAAGAGAATAACTGTAATAAATTCAATCGATGACAGTGGGAAATATTAACACGTTGCCCCCCCCCCAAAAAAAAAAGTAAGTCACTATGGAAGTAAAGTCTCATGTTTATTGGGTTTCATTTCTTAAATGTATTGTTTTCCTGTGTTTAAAATAATACTACATGGTAATACCTAACTGGCTCTTGGCAACTTCGGATATGTAATAGAATATTCTCTTCTTACAGTTTTGTGTTGCAGACCTAACTATGATAAATCGGTTTATTCTTGTCTGCGAAAATAACATATGCTGTGAAAGAAATCTAATATAATTTTTGCTAATCAAAATAAAATATTTTCCGTCTGGTCTTCTGTTTAATTGCCAAATCAAATGTCTACAATAATGTATAAAAACTTTAAAAATCAGTTGGGAGGAAATCAAGAGAGTTTCTGCTCCTTTCATTATTATCTCCTGGATGATGACTCTGGCATTTCAGAGAATTTCAGTCTTATGGACCTACGATGCTGTTGAAAGACGGTAATCCTTTAGCTCTTCACATGGGAATGTTTTATGATGCTTTAAAAGGCCAGTGCACAGAGGAACAGCAGCAAAGGTGGCTTGGGCGAGTGAAGAGAGGAGAAATCATTGGAACATATGCACAGGTCTGCATTCAAATATTTATGGTTAGCCATTTTCACTATGTTTATTGCCAGGTTTAGCGATCGATGAAAAAAAAAATTATTGTGAGTGTCTGTATAGTAATTTTGAATCACCAATGTCTTGGAAAAACTGCATGCATTATTTAAGAAATATTTATTAAAGTACAGGAAAAGCTCGCTGGTAAGCATAAAAGTAAAACTACTATAACGTGTCTATCAATTTAAGATTATATTACTGTATATCTAATTATCTACTTATCTGTCTATTTCTCTATGTATCTATCTATTTATCTATAGAATGATAGATAGATAGATAGATAGATAGATAGATAGATAGACAGATAGATAGATAGATAAATATGCGTGTGTATCTGTGTATATGCCCAACATGCAAATGGATGTAGCACTTCGGTAAGGTGAGCTAAGCGTGAAGTAAAAGACTACTTTTATGATACCATCGAAATATATTGATAAAATCTTTACTGATATAGAGGTAACATCTCGGAAAATAACTGATGCATTATGAATGTGGTAAAGGCCCGTAGTTGTGTGGAAGACAACAATATGTACAGAAAGACGATCAGATATAACATTTAAATGTTGCGGCCATTGACATTTCTTCGGACTTTCCTTTTGGCGAAGGATCAATCATATGTAAATATTCAAGTTACAAAGACATTACTAAGGTCAAAATATCCTTATTAAGGATGAAGAATATCTACTACTACTATTACTACTATTACTAGTACTACTACTACTACTACTACTACTACTTCTGTTGCTGCTGCTGCTTCTACTTATACTACCAATAATAATAATAATAATAATAATAATAATAATAATAATAATAATAATAATAATAATAATAATAATAATGATAATAATAAGAATAAGGATAATAATAATAATAATAATAATAAAAATAATAATAATAATAATAATAATAATAATAATAATAATAATAATAATAATAATAATAATAATAATAATAATTATAATAATAAGAATAATGATAATAATAATAATAATAATAAAAATAATAATAATAATAATAATAATAATAATAATAATAATAATAATAATAATAATAATAATAATTATTATTATTATTATTATTATTATTATTATTATTATTATTATTATTATTATTATTATTATTATTATAATTATTATCATTATTATTATTATTACTATTATTATTACTTTATTGGTGAAGCTTCTAATTCTTTGTGCCATGGTACGCTTAATTAAAAAAGTTACTGAGCAAGAAAAATCCTCATGATCTGTATCAGCTCGTTGGAAAACTTGTCAGAAATCATTTATCAATACTAAATGAAAGAGGCTGACATGAAATACTGCTGTAGATGTAAGCTTTATACCACAAGCGGGCAACCTTTATGATCTTCCAGGCCACATAAGAAAATTATTCATCTTAATTTGGTCCACACGCCCATTTCATAAATTTATTTCTTTTTTAAGTAAAAATGTCAATATTACTTGCATAATATTTTTATCAACAGCAGATGTATTCCGGTAATATTTAATTAAAAAGTAAGTTTAAAAAAATAAATGTGGCCTTCAGGCCACATTTATTTTCATATTTTTATTTCTTATTTGATTAATTCCGGTATACAACTGCTGTTGCTAAATATATTGTGTTAGTAAATTTGACATTTAGTTATAAGTAAATATGTATATATGCCATTTTTAAATGAACGTTTGGCCCGAATTAAGATGAAGAAAACTTTATGGGGCCTGGAAGATCATAAAGGTTGCCCACATGTGCTTTATATTGTGATAGTATTATGATCTGTGGAATTAAATCTCTGTAGTTGTGAATTGTGATTGATCATCTGTGCCATGCTAATGTTTGGAATATTTTTCTTAAAATATAACTCTGATGCTGGTAAAGAGAAGCATAACATCTACGTATACATTAGAAATTTTAACTTCCGAACTCATTCCATTATTATGCGACCAGGAAAATTTGATAAAGCCGATGGTTTGGAGAATTATTATTATTATTATTATTATTATTATTATTATTATTATTATTATTATTATTATTATTATTATTATTATTATTATTATTATTATTATTAAAAAACGGATGGAATATCAGGGAATTAAAATCACACTGATTCTGTCTCTTGAGGCATTAAACGTACCTGAACCTTGTTCACTTTCTTAAATCCCAGTCTCTCTTTCTTTTACAGTCTACCATTTAAAGTAATTATTTATAACCTGATTTGTCAGACTGAGTTGGGCCATGGAACGTTTGTTCGTGGACTCGAGACTACGGCTACGTATGACCTACGTACCCAAGAGTTTGTTTTGCATTCGCCTACTATTACTTCTACGAAATGGTGGCCTGGTTGCTGTGAGTTCTCATATTTCCGTTCTGCTTGTTTGTTGTGCGAAGGCTATTCGTATTTATTCCTCCGTTCTGCATGACTGCTGTGCGAATGTTAAGCGTATTTTTTTTTTTTTTTTTTATAATTTTCATCTCTCAGAATTTTTGTTTCTTTTTGACACTGGGTATTCATAATAATTTAACCAATAGGTTTTAAAATATAAACTACTTGGTGTTTCATGGAAGAGTATTGTTTCAGGCAATGTATTATGGAATTTAAACAAATAATATATCATAGCGATGTATCAAACAATCAAATGTCTACACTTAGAGTAAATACAAAAGAACGAACCCTTAAAGTCTCTCCTAGTTATTGACCAATATTATTTCATAACTTGATATTTATTTTTCTTGCCTATGATGTTTTAGTAACAATGCTATACCAGTACCTGTATCGCTTAATATTCTCCAATTTTTTGTTTTTAGTGGGAAAGACCTCCAGCTATGCGGTAGTAATGGCTCAGTTGTACAGCAAGGGAAAGTGCTACGGACCTCATCCATTTTTCGTACAGCTTCGAGACGAAAAGACCCATCGTAGCATGCCTGGTAATTTCACAATATCTTTATTGACATCAAAGCACATTGACCATTTTACAAATAATTATAAGATTTTCCAGCTGCTGTAGTGGTATACCACATGATATGACAAGAGTTAGATTAATGGGATTTTGTGTTTTTTAGACCTCAAAAACGTATTTTTGGATCATGCAATATATATATATATATATATATATATATATATATATATATATATATATATATATATATATATATATATATATATATTTTTTTTTTTTTCCCAGGTGTGACTCTAGGCGAAATTGGGCCAAGAGCAGGACTGAATACAAATGATAATGGTTTTCTTCGATTCAATAACTACCGTATCCCGAGAACCAATATGCTCATGAAGCATTCACAAGTACTGAAAGTAAGTCGGTTTATTTATGAACGTTGCCCGCTCTCTATATATGAAATCCAGATAGACCTTATTTAGGAACATGAAATACAGCCATTACTGAGTCTTAATATACTGATGGCGCATAGTTTACTTTTACATATATAACTCTGGGTCCTCTTTACTTTGACTGTTTTTTTTTTCTGTCTGTCGTTTTACTTTGTGTGACATTACCTCATCTCTGCCTTGCCCTTAACCTTTTTATTTTCCTTCGTCTTGGTATTTTCTCGTGCCCGGGCCTTTGTTGATGAGGGCCCCGGTGTCACACTCTTAAAAAAAAAAACTTCTTTTTTAGTTATTGATTATTATCTTCCTATTTGCAGCATGATAGTACGTCCAATCAAAATGATTTGATTGGCACATTTTTCTATTTAAAATTCTCATAATTTCATTTTGTGCTCTTAGCATATATACAACTCAATGGACACAGCTGCACGTGAAAGAAAATAGAATTGGAAGCCTATTGTGAAAAAAATATGCAATGTGATATTAACGCAATATGACAATTTTTAACCTGATTAATTACCGATTATTAGACATAATTAATATGAGTAATCTTTGTAAGGAATAATTTATGAAAAAAAAAATATGATGATTGCTGTTATTTGGAATTTTGATACCGAACTTATTGTAGGAGTTATTGCAATCTAACTTATTAAAGGCTTATTATACACCAGTTTTCGCATAGAAATTCAGATCAAAGTCGTTTTTCGAGTTTCAGTTATTACTCTTTGTTATGGAGATCGTAATATATCTAGTAATTGCATATGATATTTTGATAAACAGCATCTTTTCGTATTGATGATTTAGCCACATAGAAACTCTTGATCTCTCCACCCCGAAACTTTCATATTCTTCTAATTGTGGGAATACTCTTTGCAATCCTTGATGGCTACAATGCTTGACTAGAGATACATTTTCTTAATTGTATTACGAAGACTTTGGCTTTGTGAAAACGACAGCAATATTTCGCATCAACCTCCCCATCACTTTGACTGTGAATATTGAATATGAAAATTACTGAAGATTTTGTTTGTTCTGTTAAGAAAAAAATTGAAATACAGAGTTATAATGAAGGTATTATTAAGAGGATGATTTCAACTAATACATAAAAATACGATTATCTCTCACCTAGGATGGGACATATGTTAAGCCAGGACATGCTAA
Organism: Halocaridina rubra; assembly: GCA_037179515.1. Classification (NCBI taxonomy): domain Eukaryota; kingdom Metazoa; phylum Arthropoda; class Malacostraca; order Decapoda; family Atyidae; genus Halocaridina; species Halocaridina rubra. Next base: position 138,833 of record JAXCGZ010000030.1, read on the forward strand.
ACTGGCCTACGGGACGATGGTCGTAACTCGAGTCAGTCTCATTTTCCACTCCTACAAGCAACTACAAAGAGCAGTAACCATTGCAACAAGATACTCAGCCGTGAGACGTCAGTCAGAAATGGTACCAGGGTATGTATGAATGCCTTACACTCTGAATTACAGTCGTTTTCTATGTCATATTGAAAATTTTGAAGCATGTATTTGCAAGTAATTGTTCTTTACATTGAAGAAATATTAAAAGTCTTCAGGGTCATCGGTTGAACTTGTCATTTGAAGTTCTCAAGCATGACTTCTAAATTTTTAGTGCCAGTACTCCATATTTATGATATTTTTCTCCATTGCTTCCCTCTAATGGTTTGTCACTTTTAAGGTGATTATGTATATCCTTACCATTGTACCTCAACAGTACCATTCCATAACTGATAGATATCACACTCTGTGATTCTTTGAGGTTGCTCAAAAAAGAAGTTAGAAATACACACAAATAGGAAATGACACCCGAAAGATCTTACATAGTATATTAATCTTATATTAAGAATTGTCACTGTATTCTTAATGATTATGTCATCTCCTTGTGGATAGGAATGGCAGCATGACTTAGTAGATTACAGTAATATGCACTATATATATATATATATATATATATATATATATATATATATATATATATATATATATATATATAATATATATATATATATATAATATATATATATATAATATATATATATATATTATATATATATATATATATATATATATATATATATATATAATATATATATATATATATAATATATATATATATATATGTAGTCTCCGTGGCGAAATGGTAGCGTCTGCGACTCTGAGGCGGCAGGTCGAGGGTTCGCGCCCCGTTACGGACTGAGGTTAGTAAGGGCATACACTTAGGGTAACGATTACATATGCCAAAACAAGCCCTTCGTAAGAAGGCAACCGTCCTAGCCCTTAGTAGAAAAGGGAGTTCGTGAAGTAAAACCGAATACAATACAATATATACATATATATATATATATATATATATATATATATATATATATATATATACATATATATATATATATATATATTCATTTTTTGAATTAAATGCAAAAATGAATCAATGAGTGAGGTTGGGAAGAAACTGCTATATGAATAAAAAGTCAATCATAATGAATGCCTTCATTCATAACAGAGCAGATAGCTTTGAGGTTTGGTTCTTCTTTTAGACCTTCAGTGGTGTAGTTGGTAGTGCCTTGGCACAGTAATTATGTGTCTTATGTTTGAATCCCTGTCTAGGGTAAAATATGGTTCATATATATATATATATATATATATATATATATATATATATATATATATATATATATATATATATATATATATATATATATATATATATATATATATATATATATATATATATATATATATACAGTGCTCCCTCGTTTATTGCGAGGGTTCGGTTCCGGGACCAGCCATGAAAGGTGAAAATTCGAGAAGTAGGAGCACCATACTTATTACAGGTAATTTACAATTATTTTTACTTTTACTGTATAAACCCTCTCTGCACTGTTAACAACTCTACCTTTACTTTATTATTAACAGCGTACAAGCGTAAATTTATATGAATGTGATATAATAAAGATTGAAAAAAAGCATGAAGAACAAACAACAAACAAACTTTCTATATAATATCCTCAAGGAAATAGCATGTAGAGAATATATATATTTCATTTAAGTTTCCCATGTACAGTACGATATACATTTTCTTTATACCGAATTGTATACGTTTTATTTTTGTCTCGGCTGACCTTGTGTACGTTAAGATTTCGTACAGCATGGTCGATATGTAAAGAAGATAGAATAATGTTTAGAACCAAGGAATATTAATAATACCATAATCTTGAAAATTAGATAAACCCCAAATTGGATGAGTAAATAAATATTTTATGAGTAAATAAATAGTGATAAGCATCAGCTGATACGGAAGCGGAAAAACATTTTGGTTAGAGGTCGTTCTCCCGCATCGTCCTCCTCTTCTACCGCTTAATGCAATCGAATATTAAGAAGAGAAATGGAAAAAAGCATTAAGAACAAACAGCAAACAAACTTTTGATATAATATCAACAGGGAAATAGCGTGCGAGAGTGTGTCAGCTGATACGGAAGCGGCAAAACACTTGCAGACAGAGGTTTGTTCTCCTGCATCCTCCTCCTCTTCTAACACTTAATGCGATCGAATATTATAAAGAAAACTAAAAAAAAGCATTAAAAACAAACAGCAAACAAACTTTCGATATAATGACGTTAGGGAAATAGTGTGCGAGGGTGTATCAGTTGATACGGAATCACCAAACAACATGGGCACTGCAGGTGAAGCCGCCTACCTCCATCTGACAAACAGCACTTACTTATTAAGGGTGTGGCCAAAAATCTGGAGTCAACAAGATATTCAGCCTATCCCAAAACCCAAAGACCCAACGAATCCACGACCCATTTCGCTACTAAGCTGTTTGGAAAAAACAGCAGAAAAAATGGTGCTCAAAAGATTAAAATTCAAAATAGGCCCCTTACACCCTCACTTGTATGCCTACAGAGATAATGTAGGCACCACACAGTGTATTATGGATGTCCTCAGCTGCATTAACAACAAGGCCGCAGTTGTAGTCTTCTTAGATCTTGAGAAGGCTTTTGAACTGGCTAATCCTGCAGCCATCCTGAGCTCCCTAGCAAAAAAGGGAGTTAAGGGACATCTACTAAGTTGGGTCTCAAACCATGTCAGAAACAGAGAGGCTAGAGTAAAATTCCAAAGGCATCTATCAACTTACAAGAAATTAGAAAATGGTACCCCACAAGGAGGCATCCTCAGTCCACTGCTTTTCAATGTACTGATGGAGAACTTCTTTCAACTTCAACTACCCCAAGGAGTAAACATCTTCATCTATGCCGACGATGTAGTCTTCATCAGCAGAGGAGGCAATAGATTAGCCAGCGCTCAAAAAGCAGTAAACCTATTCCATCAGAAAAGCAAGGAGCTGGGGCTCAAAATCAACGGAAACAAAACAAAAGCTATGGCCGTAAAAACTCCAGTACCACTAGCCCCGATCACCCTAGACAATGGAAACATAGAGTGGGTGGATACATTCATGTATCTAGGAGTTTACATAGACATGCATCTCACCTTCAAACCTCAGATCACATATCTCAGAGAAAGAGCTCACAGCAGACTAACCCCTATGAGATATATGACATCTCTCCAAGAAGGAGCAGGTATTCAGGTCCTAAGGAAATTTTATACAGCCACCATTAGATCCCTGATTACCTACAGCGCCCCAACCCTAGCCAACCTCAATGCACAACAAATCTCCACCATTGAGGTGATCCAGAACAACGCCATGCGTTACATGCTGGGGGCTCCTATGTGGACCAGGATATGCAACCTACAAATGGAAACAAATCTACCTCCCTTATATAGCTGGATAAACGTTTCCAACACCAACTCCATAACAAAGGCTCTGCTATCCGAAAGGAAATCCCACACGCAAACAAGGCTGAAAGATGCCCTCAACAAACATCCTGACCTCCCTATCCCAAACAGCTATGCCGGCCACCTTCTGAAAAGTATTCACAAATGCAACATGGCATCTGAACTGGCAAGAATAAACTTAGACAAGCCCTGCACCAACTACAAGCCGCTAGTCCCATGGAGAGCGCACCCTGCAAAATTCAACACCACTAGTCTTCCTGATAGTAAGAAAGCTTGTTCAAAGATACAACTGCATGAAGCAGCTCTAGCTGCCATCGCTGAAACCAACCAAGCAGAAGGCGTCTCCTATTACACAGATGGTACTGTCAATGCTGTAATTATAAGTCCTAGGTTCGAGTCCCGGTCGGGGTAAAAAATTATTCATGTTTTCACATATGTAATGTGCTTGCGTGGTTAATATATATATATATATATATATATATATATATATATATATATATATATATATATATATATATATATATATATATATATATATATATATATATATATATATATATATATATATATATATATATATATATATATATATATATATATATATATATATATATATATATATATATATATATATATATATATATATATATATATATATATATATATATATATATATATATATATATATATATATATATATATATATATATATATATATATATATATATATATATATATATATATATATATATATATATATATATATATATATATATATATATATATATATATATATATATATATATATATATATATATATATAAGTATGTATGTATGTATGTATGTATGTATTTATGTATGTATGTATGTATGTATGTATGTATGTATGTATGTATGTATGTATGTATGTATGTATGTATGTATGTATGTATGTATGTATGTATGTATATATATATATATATATATATATATATATATATATATATATATATATATATATATATATATATATATATATATATATATATATATATATATATATATATATATATATATATATATATATATAAGGAGTTTGCAGATGAATTGGCTCCCGTGCTTTGCCGTTTTTTTTTCGCCTCATTCTGTCAACCAATTTCTATATTTCATCTTGGAAGCATGCTCTACTTCAACCTTTTCCTAAGAAAGGTGACCTCTCTATTCCTTCAAACTACCGACCTATTGCCCTAACCTACTCTATTGCTAAAGTTTTCGAAACTTTGCTCAATGCTCATTTCTTGAATACTGGGTCAGAGAGCATTATAATAACTTTTGTATATAACCCACCAAGGAACCAGAATTGGCTTGAAGTTTATGAGGAAAGTCATATAGGTACTATTGAAGTCATAAACTCAGTTGTTAACATGGCACGGGAGAGAACATGTAGGAGTTTGATTATGGGAGATTTTAATCATAAAGAGATAGATTGGATAAATCTTGACCCACACAGTGTTGAGGACTCATTCGGGGCAAGATTCCTAGATTGCGTACAAGGGAATTTCCTACACCAACATGTAATGGAACCAACGAGGGCCAGGGGTGGGGATGAGGCATCACTACTTGATCTAGTATTCACATATAATGTGTTGGATATTGAAAAAAATGAGTATGAACCACCAATTGGAAAGAGTGACCACTGTGTGTTGTTGATGGAGTATATCATTGAAGATATTCTGCCTGAGAGTAGAAGCACTGAGGACATGAGGAGGAACTATACGAAAGGAGATTACATCAAAATGAATGAGCTTTTTGGAGTTATTGACTGGAGAACCATATTTTACAACAAATCTGTACAAGAAATGTATGACATCTTTTGTGAGAAATATGGGAAGATAGTAGATTGCTGCATACCTGTCACCAAAGTAGGTGTAATTCATGCCAGAGAGAAATGGTTCGATAATGAGTGCAAAAGAGCTAAGGAGTGGAGAGACAAATGCTGGAAAAGGTATAGGAGGAGAAAAAACATAAATGCCTGACAAACCTACAAAAGAGCAAGAAATGACTACCTAAGTAAAAGGAGAGAGGCAGAGTAAGACTATGAGAGGGACTTCACCAGGAAGGCTAAAGAAAATCCCAAGCTTTTCCACAGCTTTATCAGAGGAAAACTGAAGGTAAAAGAACAGGTTTTAAGGCTAAAGAGAGCTGATGGAAGCATCACTGAGACGGATGAATAGATCTGCAAAGAATTGAACAAGCAGTTTCAGTCAGTATTTACAGTAGAAAATACCCCACCCCCTCAGATTGCAGAGATAGAAGCTCAAGGGCCGGTATTAGAGAACATCAACCTTACAGTCACAGAGGTATGCAAAGCGCTGATGGATTTAGATGTTCATAAAGCTACAGGTCCTGATGACATATCCCCTCATATACTTGAAAAAATGCGCAAACTCAATATCATTGGCACTATGTATCATATTTAAAAAGTCACTGGAGTCAGGGGAGATTCCAAGATGCTGGAAACAAGCAAATGTGATACCTATCTTCAAAAAGGGAAGGAGGGATACGGCTCTGAACTATAGACCAGTTTCCTTGACCAGCATAGTTTGCAGAGTTATGGAGAAACTACTAAGGAAACATATCTCTCTTCACTTGGAATCCTTCAACTTTTTGTCAGTGAGGCAACATGGCTTCAGAGAAGGTAGATCAACAGTAACAAACTTATTAGAATTTTATGATGAAGTAAGCCGAATCTTACAGGAAAGAGAGGGCTGGGCAGATTGCATATTCCTAGACTTCCAGAAAGCGTTTGACACTGTTCCACATGGGAGACTTATTAGGAAGCTGCAAGCAATGGCCAGTATAGGTGGAAATGTCTTGGAATGGATAAAAACTTACTTAGAAGGAAGGGAACAGAGGGTTAGAGTAAGACACTCAGTGTCTGAATGGAGAAGAGTTAGTAGTGGAGTTCCACAGGGTTCAGTTTTAGGGCCACTTTTGTATATGGAAATGACCTACCAGAGTCTGTAAATTCATTCATGAATATGTTTGCAGATGATGCAAAGATTGTGAAGAAAGTAAAAAACGAAAACAATGGTAGAGAACTTCAGGAGGATCTAAATAGTCTGCATGAGTGGTCAGAAAAGTGGCTAATGAAATTCAATACTTCAAAATTTAAGGTAATGAGAATGGGTACAAGTGCAAGAGGGCCCAAGCCTGACTACTCGGTGGCTGGAGTACAACTTTAAGAGACAGAAAATGAGAGAGATCTAGGAGTAAACATATTGGTAGATTTGTCTCCAGAATTAAATATAAATGGCATAGTAAGGGCAGCATATGCATTCTTATAAAATGTAAGGGTAGCCTTCAGGCACATGGACAAGGAAATGTTCAGAAATATTTATGTAACCTATGTGAGGCCAAAACTCGAATATGCAGCCCCCTTTTGGAATCCACACTTGAAAAAGCACATAGCTAAGCTTGAAAAAGTTCAAAGACATGCCACGAAACTGGTGCCAGAAATACGCAATCTCAGTTATGATGAGAGGCTGAGGGAATTAGCCTTACCATCACTCGAAGCTAGAATATTGAGGGGGGATATGGTGATATTCTTCAGATTCCTTCAAGGTTACGATAGAGTGGATAAGGATCGATATTTTGATATGGCAGGCTCTACAACTAGAGGCCATAGTTTGAAGCTTCGTAAGAAAACATCTTTGCAGGATATAAGGAAATACTTTTTCAGTGTAAGAGTAGTTGATAATTGGAATTGGCTAAGCGAGGAGGTAGTTAATGCTATCTCAATCCATAGTTTTAAGGACAGGTATGATAAGTATCACTAAGTGTAAAATGGAACCGATCAGGAGACGGGAAGATACGAGGTTTGGGCTCTTTCCAGTAAACACAATTAGGTAACTACAATTAGGTAAGTACCAGTACGATTTCCGCAAGGCAAGATCCACGGGAGATCTCCTGTCCTATCTTACTCATGTATGGTCATCTTCTCTGAGGAACTATGGGGAATCCTTTGTCGTCGCCCTTGATATCTCTAAGGCTTTTGACAGAGTCTGGCACAAGGCTCTGTTCGCCAAACTCCTGTCTATGGCTTTACCCCTTCTTCCTGTTCTCTGATTTCCAGTTTTCTTACTGACCATTTTATATTTGTAGTTATTGATGGTGCAACATCTAGCCATTTTTCTGTTACCAGTGGTGTTCCACAGGGCTCCGTTCATGCACCTACTCTGTTCCTTCTCTTCATCAATGATCTTCTACAATCCCCATCTTCCTCTCTTCTCCATGCCTTTGCTGATGATTCTACTCTTCACTTTTCCTCTGCCTTTTCTACTCAACCTTCATCTGCTACTCGTAATCAGTCTCGTATCACTCTTTCTTCTACTCTCAACTCCGATTTGTAGTGAGTATCTGAGTGGGGCACTCAAATTTTAGTTAAATTCAATGCCTCTAAGACTCAGTTTCTGGCTATCTCTTTATCTTCTACTCCTCCTGATAACCGTATTGTCTTCAAAACTAACGAAGTTTACCCTCTTAATTCTATCAACATATTAGGAATCCATATAGCCTCTAACTTGTCTTGGAGGAACCACATAATCCAAATTTCTAAATCTTCATCCCAAGAATTGGGGCTTTTGTTTCATTTTCATTATTACTTTTCATCTTTACAGTTACTTAAAATATATAAAGGTCTAAGTCGCCCCTGCTTAGAATACTGCTAACACATCTGGGGTGCTTCTTCATATACTTACCTCCTTGATAGGGTTGAATCTAAGGCAGTCAGACTCATTAATAATCCTTCTCTTACTTCTAATCTGAATTCTCTCTCTCTTTGCCGTAAGGTATCTTCCCTTTCTCTTTTCTATCTCTACTACTTCCATCGCTGCTCTGATGAGTTTGTGAGTTGCATCCCTCCCCCACTGCCAAGGCTGCGTAACACTCGCCAAGCGGCCTCATCTCACAGGTACTGTGTGGAGATTTTTAGCTTGCGGATTGGTTGGTGCAGCGACTGCTTCTTCCCATCTACCTCCAGACTCTGGAACTATCTTCTTCCTTCTGTCTTTCCTAATTATTATGACCTATCATCCTTCAAAAAGCAGATCTATCATCATTTCATCGCCTAGTCCTCCATATCTCTGGGTCCTCTGTACTTTGACTGTTTTTTCTGTCTGTCGTTTTCCTTTGTGTGACATTACCTCATCTCTGCCTTGTTCTTAACCTTTTTCTTTTCCTTCTTCTTGGTATTTTCTCGTGCCCGGGCCCTTATTGATGAGGGCAGTTTTTGCCTGCCCCGGTGTCACACTAAAAAAAAAAAAAAAAAAAAAAAAAAAAAAAAAAAAATATATATATATATATATATATATATATATATATATATATATATATATATATATATATATATATATATATATATATATATATATATATATATATATTCTTTTAGGGAACCTGAGCCGCAGATATTGGACTACCAGACTCAGCAGTACAAATTACTTCCTCACATTGCATCAATTTTCGCCCTTCTTTTTTCTGCACGAAGTTGCTTGCACACATATGGATCAGCAACGGCAAATATGGATATGGGCGTCATGTTTATGCTTCCAGAGGTCAGTCACAAAATTGCATCATTTCAGTAATATAATTTACTTTGATTTGAGAAGTTCTGCAGTTTGATACCTTTTGGTAATTATTCTTGAGACTTTATTGACATATGTACTACTGACATCTATTCAAATAAACTGTTCTCAGTTTGCTTTTTAATATACAATATTTGAGAACCTAGTTATATACTGTATTCTTTTACTGTCATTTAGATTATTTTCCCAATTCATCCACAGCTTCATGCGTTATCTTGCGGTCTGAAAGCTCTGAGTAGTGATGATGCAACTGAGGGAGTGGAAACATGCCGCCTGGCATGTGGAGGGCATGGTTATCTGTGTTCATCAAATTTCCCTCGTATATATGGAGGTACTACATGCATCATGACATATGAAGGAGAGAACACCGTAATGTGGCTTCAAGTAGCCAGGTATATCAGTATGATCTAAATTCCAAGCATTTATTCCTCTTCTTTTTATAGTTACTTTGCCATAATAGTGCTTCTTCTCTGAAATTATATTTTTCATATAGAGTTAATGCGGTTCTTAAGAACAAATATAACATTTGTTTCTCTTCCAAAGTAGGGGTTTTAGACAAGAGAACACATCATTCCTCATTTATAATATCATTTTCCTTTTAATCAACCAGGTACTTGATCAAGTCTTATAGAGCAGCTCGTGATGGGACGATATTACAGAAGTCAGTTGCATATTTGGGTAGCAAGCCAAAGAGAGCAAGGTCTACTAATTTATCAGATGAAGGTACTCATTATATCTAAATCATATATGTCAGATCAGAGATAGTTTTGGTATCTCATTATTCATATTTTTATAGCATATCATGTGATGGAGACAGTTAGAACTCACTATCACATGTCCCCTTTTGTAATATGAAGGACTAGTCTTAATTTATCAAAGAACCAAGATTTTTCTTTCTCCATTGCTCTTACATCTCTTAACTGGGACATACATACTAACATTCAAGCAATGCAAAACGCCAGTATGAATTCCAAAAGCACTGGAATGTCTCAAAAAGGTACCAATGTAACATTGCAAAAACAGAGGAAAAAACAAAACAAAACAGAAAATAAGACGACCATGCTAAGGGGGCTTGCATATAAAGGTGCCAGAAAATTTCATTGTTAGTTCTGTTGAACAGTATATTAATTTTTCAACTAAAAATAAATTGTTATTGATTTTCCAAGAATTTAAAATTAAAGTTAAAGTTCTTACAAAAAAAAGATAGCTACCCATTTTCGTAGGGACACTTGTTTCTTGTATCAGTGATTATGGCCTTAACGATTTACTTAGGCTCTATTCCCACCTCTTCTTACACAGGAAATAAACACTTTGGCCTGTACAGGGGGAGTTTTGGAGCCCTTAGTATCGACTAATTTTTTTCTTTTTGCCGAGGGTGATACAAATATTTATCAGATGTCATAAAATTTATATGGAAGTTTATTTATAGGGCATATTCTCTTATGTTAAAGTTCATTACAGTACTTGAATAATCAGGATGAATCTGATAAACATTGATATAATTTCTAAAATGTTTGAATGCTGTATCCATGCATAAAAAATCTAAACTAACATCTCGGCAAAATATTTACCTAAACTATTAGGGCAAAAGTATATGAATATACAAATAATATACAAGGAGCATTAGAGCAAAGGAGAATTAAGGAGCGAAAAAGATGTTGATATTCACAAAAACACCCATAATACCTTTAATGCAATGTTATGTTGTAATTACACTGTGGCACAGTGATTACAACTGGGGCTGGTATTATACTGGCCCTAGGTTGTAGCCTGATCCGGGATGGATTAACTTTCGATGTTTCATATCGTTATCGATTAAATTGGGCAATTAATATGTTGGCTGGTGATACCCTATCGGTCTATGATTATTTGAACATTGTAAGGAGATCACTGGGTCCACGTGATTAGAGAGGGGGCTAGGGCCTGCCTGTAAGATCGATATATTGTAGGGTTCTAGTGTTATCACTGTCCAGTACCTCTGATTTTCATAGAGATCTTTAGCCTTTAATAGGCATCATCGTACACTGTGCATGGTACTGGGGTGTCAACTGGTTACGTACTCTAATTTTAAATCCTGTAAATATTGAAACTGAGTGGGAATACTTTTTGTCACTGTCTAGCATCATTTCAGCAGATTGCGGGAATAACTTTATTTGATGTTAGGGGTTAATGGTTTGCAATTTTTTTTTTTTTTTTGCAAATTTTGTGTGGGGAAGCAGCACTTAAGGGCTTAAAACTTTGAATACAGTATATATATATATATATATATATATATATATATATATATATATATATATATATATATATATATATATATATGAATCATTTTTTTTATTTGTTTTTACCCCGACCGGGACTCGAACCTAGGACTTATGATTACTTAGTCATGTTTCATGTTTTCACATATGTAATGTGCTTAATTGGTTATATATATATATATATATATATATATATATATATATATATATATATATATATATATATATATATATATATATATATATATATATATATATATATGGAGGGATTGCCATTAAATAAAGTGTTGGTGGTAAACCAGGCATGACTGGCGGACCTCATGGCAGATAATCCTCGCCCACTTACCCTGTTGATGACTCATGCAGTGTGGGAATTAGAATTTGTAGCTATCATTTAACCCCAAAAGCTAAGAGAAGTAATTAGGGTGACTAGGTATTGTATCTGGTAAGTGTATGTGAGTAATGACTCGGCCAACCCATTGCTAGGGGATAAGAGCCATTTTATATATATATATATATATATATATATATATATATATATATATATATATATATATATATATATATATATATATATATATATATATATATATATATATATATATATATATATATATATATAATACAATATGCACTACATATTATTTTACAGCCTTAGTGGAAGCATTCAAAATGGCAGCAGCAGCAAAAATCTCTGCCACAGAAGCTCGAATCAACCGTCTAGTAGAATCAGGTCAAAAGTATCAACATGCCTGGAACAATTGTTTAGTATCTCTTGTCAAATGTGCACAGGTATTTAGAATTCATGGCTGTGTTATTGCTTTACTCCATGATAGTATTTTCATGAATGTGATTTATTTGTAAACTTCAATAAAATATGTCCTCGATTAGATACCATTAACTGTGGATTTCTATATACTAAAAAGTTTTTTAATCTATATTCAGGCACACATCCGATATTATGTATGTGACACTTTCTTGAAGAACGTTCTGTCTCTACAAGCCAGCCAGGGAGTGACAAGTATCCTGAGGAATCTATGTCGTCTGTACCTTATCTACCACATCACACTCAATGAAGGAGATTTTCTTATTGTAACTTATATTTTTCCTTTTCTCCTTTTTGTTTGTAAATATAAAACTTTTGCATTTTGATTTTCAATAATTATTAATGCTTATACTATGAAGAGGTGTAATGCTAATGGAAGTTTTGAGATATTTAGTATATGTATGATAGCTGATCAGCATGAAGCTCTAGACAGTGTCACTGCAAATGATTCATGAAATATCTTTCTTCTCTGTTGCATAATAAGGACCAATGAAGAGAGATACTAATATCACAATATACGAGATACATATAATTTATTCTATTAGAGACAATTTTAATGAAAATCCTATTATGGTAACACTATATGTATTGAACTCTACAAAAAAGTCTCTTGGCAGTGTGATGCGCTATCTGCGAGCGACGTAGAACAATTAGAGCAGGAAATGGGGGAACTACTTGCTCTTCTGCGGCCCCAAGCAGTGAACATTGTAGATGCATTTGATATTGACGATAAAGTTCTTAGCTCCACTCTTGGATGCTGGGATGGAAATGTTTACCAAAGGTATGATGTACGCTAGTGAGGCTTATTTCAATATTTCAAGTACACCCAGTTCACAGCCGGTATAAAATTCATCTGATATCTGCATGAAACAGGATCAAATGTGTGCATAGTTCAGTGTAATTCCTCCATTCAATTCCCAGTTTATTCACAGAGAATTCAGTATCTCACACCTCTTTGCTACCAATGTTATAAATATTTTTATTAACTGGAAGTGATTCAGTTCTTTGCATTCTGTCAAGGTGACCCCTCAAAATATCAATGAAAATCGATGATATTTGCCTGCATAATGTGTGCATTACTAATTTACGTATTTTGTAGGCTGTATGATGAAGCGTTGAAGAGTCCACTCAATAAGAGCGACGTCCCCAAAGCATACTACAAGTATCTTCAGCCACTAATGCAGTCAGGAATGCAAGCCAAACTCTAAGGGGGGGGGGAGCATTCAAATCTTGTCCTAGTTGACATACACTGTATATAAAAATTTATATCAATATACATTAATAACATATTGAAAAATATCTGTTGGGTCATGACTTGATGCATTGTATAGAATATCAGTGAATAAGATAATGTAATGAATGTATTGGTTATCCAGAAGTATTTTAATGCATCTCGAGACATGATCGAAAGATACAGTAGAAATATTGCTAGACCAATAAGTTACATATATCTTGTGATTATATACGAAAA
>JAXCGZ010000030.1:157500-167500 GCA_037179515.1 Halocaridina rubra
TATATATATATATATATATATATATATATATATATATATATATATATATATATATATATATATATATATAGTTATATATATAGTTATATAGTTCTATAGTTATATATATATATATATATATATATATATATATATATATATATATATATATATATATATATATATATATATATATATATATATATACTAGAATAGCCTCACCGTATTCCCTGCGTGTCGTAAAAGGCGACTAAAAGTGGACGGGGCGGGGGGACTGGGAATCCCCCCCTTGTATCAACCTCCTGTGAGAAGTCAAAGAAGAAGGGGAGTAGAGGGGAGAATAACTTCTCCCCAAACTGTTTTCCTTTTTTGATGTCGGCTACTTCCCAATTAAAGGGGGACACAGCCAAGGTATATGTATGTATGTATATACAGTAGTGCCCCACCCCACGAAAGCCCTCCCCCATGAACAAACCGGCCCATGAACGCAATTTACTAGCATATTTTGCACCGCTTCCCTAATAAAACGCTCGAATCCCACACACATGCACATCCGGCTGAGCGACCACTTTACCACTCGCCTGGGCGGCCACGTGGTTGCACTCAGTTCTACATTGGTGCCCACACTGTGTAGTTCATTCATGCTTGTTCATAGTTTGTTCGTTGTTCTATTTTCCATTGTTTTGCCTTTACTTTAAGTTTGCCTTCAGTATGTCTCCTAAGAAAGTGAAGTGCGTCAGTGACAGTGGCGTTAAACACCCTAGACACATAACAGTGGAAATGAAGAAAAAAATTATATCTAAACATGAAAATGGTGTTCGTGTTTTTGATCTCACCATGCAGTATAACATGGTGTAATCGACCATCTGTACTATTTTAAAGAATAAAGATCTCTATAAGGCGGCTGACGTGACTAAGGGAGTGACTATAGTAACAAAGAATAGGACTTACCTTATAGAAGAGGTAGAAAAATTATTGTTGGTTTGGATATCTGAAAAACAGTTGGTTGGATATAGTGTTAGTGAGGCATAATATGTGCTAATGCTTTGCAAATACACCACAATTTAGTAGTGAACACTCCGAGTTCTACTGGCGCTAAAATTGATGAATTTAAAGCCAACAGAGGCTGGTTTGAAAATGTCGTCAATGAAGTGGGATTCATAGCATTGTTAGGCATGGAGAGGCTGCTAGTTCCGGCCAAAAGGCAGCGGATGCGTACATGCAGGAATTCGCCAAATTTATCAAAAGTGAAGGTTACGTTCCGTAACAAGATTTTAGCTGTGATGAAACAGGACTATTTTGGAGGAAAATGCCTAAAAAGATCTATATAACCCAAGAGGAGTAGTCACTACCTGGCCACAAACCAATAAAAGACAGGCTGTACGCTAATGCTAGTGGGAACTGTAAGATAAAGCCTCTTTAGGTTTACCACTCTGAAAATCCGCACATCTTTAAAAGATATAACGTGTTGAAGGCCAGCCTTCTGGTAATGTGGAGGTCAAATCCAAAGGCTTCGGTCACGCAGATTTTATTCATGGAGTAGTTGATTGAAGTGTTTGCACCCACTGTGAAGAAATATCTTGAGAAAAAAGGTTTGCCCCTTAAGTGTCTCCTCATAATGGATAAAGCTCCTGCCCATCCTCCAGGTTTGGAGGAAGACCTTGCTTTACAATACGACTTCATAAAAGTCAAATTTCTGCCTCCCAACACCACTCCTCTCCTCCTATCCATGGACCAGTAGGTAATTTCCAATTTTAAGAAGATATATACGAAGGGTCCTTTTGCTAGGTGTTTCCAGGTCACCAACGACACAGATTGGACCTATTGTGAATTTTGGAAAGACTATTTTAATGTCCTCCAGTGCATTGGCCCAATTGACAAGTCATGAAAAGAGGTCTCATATCGCACGTTGAACTCTGCCTGAAGGAAGCTTTGGCCAGGTTGTGTGGCTGAAAGAGACTTTGAAGGCTTCAAGCAGGAGTTAACTATTCATATTGTGAATGAAAATGTGGCCACGGGCAATAGTTTGGGCTTGGAGGTCATTGAGGAGGATGTGGAGGAGATGGTGGAGGACCACAATCAAGAACTCACCACAGATGAATTAATCAAGTTGCGACGTTAATACTTGAAGACTCTCCAAGAGGAGCTGTCATTGGAGGAGGGGGATGAGATGGTAAAGGTGTCCAGTGAAAAATTTAAAGACATTTTTAGCAAATGGAATGAGGTGCAGGTTTTTATTAAGGATCATCACCCAGACAAAACTGTGAGCAACAGAGTTGTAAGCATGGTAAATGACAATGTGATGTGTCATTTTAGGAAAATTTATCAACAAAGAAAAATGCAATTTTTTCTGGATCGTTTTCTTTTGTCACTAGTCAGAGAACCACCTTCTAAAAGAGAACATAAAGAAAAAACACCAGAAATACCGCCTGTATCTGGAGAGTTCCCAAACGTTTTTATGGAAGAGGACTCTCCTTCAAAAAAGTAGCCCTCTTCCTCCTCCACCACCATCCACGTGTGCTAGCAACAATCATTCAGAAAGGTAAATACAGTACTGTACCATGTTTTATTTTAGTAGAGTAGAATTCCTTTCTATTATTAATGTAATTTTGCTTTTACAGGAATAATGCAGGGTGGTTTTTTTTTTTTAGACTCATTAGAAAAATTTTATAGTATATATTTATGGTGATGAGGAATGGATTAATTGAAATTACATACATTTCAATGGGGAAAATGTCTCATCCCACGAACAGGGTTTAGGAATGGATTAAATTCATATGGCAAAAGTCCATCGTATATATATATATATATATATATATATATATATATATATATATATATATATATATATATATATATATATATATATATATATGTGTGTGTGTGTGCATGCCAACATCTACAGAAAACTTTCTTGAGAAACAAGGAAATCGAACTCGCGCCGGTTATGCTACTAAAGCATATAAAAATTTGCATATCGTAATGGCAGCATATGCATTCTTATCAAATGTAAGGGTAGCCTTCAGGCACATGGACAAGGAAATGTTCAGAAATATTTATGTAACCTATGTGAGGCCAAAACTCGAATATGCAGCCCCCTTTTGGAATCCACACTTGAAAAAGCACATAGCTAATCTTGAAAAAGTTCAAAGACATGCCACGAAACTGGTGCCAGAAATACGCAATCTGATGAGAGGCTGAGGGAATTAGATTTACCATCACTCGAAGCTAGAAGATTGAGGGGGGATATGGTGACAGTCTTTAAATTCCTTCATGGTTATGATAGAGTGGATAGAGATCGATATTTTGATATGGCTGGTTCTTGAACTAGAGGTCATGGTTTGAAGCTTCGTAAGAAAACTTCTTTGCAGGATGTAAGGAAATACTTTTTCAGTGTAAGAGTAGTTGATAATTGGAATTCGCTAAACGAGGAGGTAGTTAATGCTATCTCAATCCATAGTTTTAAGGACAGGTATGATAAGTATCACTAAGTGGAAAATGGAACCGATCAGGAGACGGGAATATACGAGCTTTGGGCTCTTTCCCGTAAACACAATTAGGTAATCACAATTAGGTAATCACAAAGTATTTCATCAAAGATGTTGTGCCTGGGAGTTGGGATACTGTTGTGTTATGTATGTATATATTTATATTTTTTTATTCCTTTTGTATTTCTATATTTGTTTTGCATAAGTCATTAGAAAGAATATTTACATTTGTATAGGTAGATAGTTTCCATTGTATTAAGAATTTATAGATATTACTTAATGTTACTACGTCACAAAGCACCACTTCTTCAGAAGCCCAATAATGAACCATGTAGAAGTTCTTAACTTCGTCTCTTTTACATCCTATAGAAATAGGATAATAGTTCATTGCCTATATACTTATATAGGAAGCATTGAATAAACAGAGACAGTACTACTGTATTTTGTCACTCTGCCCATAGATAAGAGCAAGTACATATATTCAGCCACATTGAGATGGAGGCAAGAGATGACGACATAAGAACTCAGCAGATAGTGAATTTGGCCTTCGCAGCGTTGCCAGAGAGTGCTATATAGCCGCTATTTTCGCTATCGCTATTGTAGGACCAGTTGATAGGTGACAACTCCAATACATAATGCCGCTAGATATACCACCACCCGTATCATTCACGGTAAATACCAATCCCACAAACCTCGGACTACGATGGAAGAAGTGTAAAATGAGTTTCCAGTACTACCTGGACACCACAGCCGTTACTAACGCCAAGCAAAAATGTGCACTGTTGCTACATATAGCAGGTACCGAAGTTCAAGAAATTCTTGTGACCTTACTTGGTCCCACAAGTACTCTAGAGTGGTGCTTAGCCGCACATGATACTTATTTCACTCCACAAGTTAATGTCAGGTATGAACGGTTTTGTTTTCGACAGTTAGAGCAAGATAAGGAGTGCACAGATGCTTATGTTACTAGGTTGAAAAAACTAGCCAATACTTGTGACTATGATAATTATTGCACAAATGACGTTATTGTTGATCAGGTAATTGAGAAGTGCTCATCTCCAAAACTAAGGAGAAAACTCATAGAGGGTGAGAATCTCACTCTAAATAGTCTGCTAAAAATAGCTAGAGGAATGGAAGTAGCTGATAGTCAGGCTAGAATTATCGAAAATAATGCTAATGCCATAAATGACTTTGCCATCAAAGAAATAGGTGTTGTTAGTATAAATAATATGAATAATTTTAAGTCCAAGTGGAGTAATGAACAAGGTCAGCATAATTTTAGAACGAAAGCTAACATGGGTAGGTATGATAGTAGACAGAGACAGCAGTCTCAGAACACTCAGTACTAGAGGCAGAGTAAGCCTAATGGTAAATTAGGCTTACTAAATATGGTGGTATATTTGATTATAATATTGGAAAGGTTTCAAATGTAAAAGCTTCTTTGTGTCTCAAATCAGACGCCACTACAGAGTTTTGTGCTGCCAGACAGATTCCTTATACACTTAAACCATTGGTTCAGCAAGAAATTCATAGGCAAGTTGTAATGAATTGGGAAAAGGTAACATATTCTGAATGGGCCACACCATTAGTACCGGTAGTCAAAGATGATAATAGTATTAAAATATGTGGTGATTATAAGATTACGGTAAACTCACAACTACAAATAGCCCAACATCCGCTACCTAGGCCAGCTGATATGTTTGCGAAATTAGGCAGTTGTAAAGTCTTTTAAAAAATAGACCTCAAGCAGGCCTTTCAACAGCTGATGTTAGATGACAAATCTCAGGATATATGTACATTTAATATGCACTTAGGATTGTATAGACCTAAACGACTTCCTTATGGGATCGCTAGCAGCCCTGCTTTATGGCAGCAGACAATGGACAAAATATTTAATGGAATGGATAATGTTTTTGTATTTGTAGATGATATACTCATTGCAGGAAAGATTATAGCAGAACACCAGCAGAGGCTTGAAGCAGTTTTCAAGCGCATTGGAGAAAATGGCTTGAAGGTAAAGAAAGACAATGTCATTTCCAAGTAAAGTCTGTAGACTATTTAGGCTTCAAGATAGATGAATATGGAGTTCATAAGACAAATGATAAGGTGAAAGCAATAAAAGAAGTTAGAGTTCATGAATATGTTGGCGAGTTACAATCTTTCTTAGAATTAGAAACATTTTATGGTATTTTCATACCCAATCTTACCACGATAGCACACCCTTTGTATGAATTATTAAAAAAATTTTGTTGCTTGGGAATGGTCAGAAAAATGTCAGAATGCATTTGAGAGTATAAAAAGTGAATTACTTTCTAAGAGGTTTCTCACACATTATCAGCCACATTTACCAGTGAAACTTACATGTGATGCTTCATCTGTAGGAATGGGGGCAGTCCTTTTTCACGTTATGTCAGACGGAGTCGAGAGACTTATAGCCTTCGCTTCACGTTCATTAAATAATGCTGAGAAGAATTACTCTCAAATAGAGAAAGAGGGACTAGCTTTAGTATTTGGTGTTAAGAAGTTCCATATTTACTTATATGGCAAGCATAAATTCACTTAAGTGACAGATCATAAGCCATTACTAGCTATATTAGGCTCAAAAGCAGGATCACCAAAATTTGTTGCAGCTATTTTACAAAGATGGGCTATTACGTTAGCCGCATATTCATATGAGTTGGAATATAATTTCACAAATGAGATTGGAAATACAGATGCATTGTCTAGATTGCCAGTAGAAGATGCTCCACGAGGAACTTTAAATAGTATTTTAATAGTTGATAATCTTAATTTTCCTGTCAACTCTACTGAAATAGCTCAGTAAACAAAACTGGACCCAGTTATATCAAAAGTCTTACAAGTTTTAATTTCTGGACATAGTCTAAGTCAAAACCAAGAAGAGTTGAAACCATATTTACAAATTTGGTAAGAATCTATCATTGAAAATGGATGTATTATGCGAGATGCTAGAGTAGTTGTCCCTAAGATATTGCAGAGTCCGGTTCTGAAGGAAATCCATGCAGAAATTTAGGTATTGTTAAGTCAAAGGGAATTGCCAGTTCATATGTATGGTGGACAAACATTGACAAAGATATTGAGAGGTATGTAAGACAGTGTGAAAGCTGTAATGCACATCAGAATAACCCTCTGCCAGCAGATCTGCACCCATGGGAGTATCTGCAGAAGGCATTGCAGCGTATTCTTTTCAATTTTGCAGGTCCATTTTTAGGAAGGTATTATTTGATAAGTGTTGATGCTTTTAGCAAATGGCTTGAAATAATTCCCATGTCAAGTACAGCTACACATGCTACTATGTCGGCACTTATGCCAATATTTGCTACTCATGGATTACCAGAAAGAGTTGTTACTGATAATGGTACACAGTTTTGTTCTGAAGAATTTGCTAATTTTTTGAAATCAAATGGTATTTCTTATACAATATTTGCACCCTATCAATCTTTTACAAATGGATAAGCAGAAAGGTTTGTGCAGACTTTCAAACATGATATAAAATGTAGAGGAGCTATGCAAAATAATGTAGTTTAAAATATTAGTAAGTTTTTGCTTCAGAATAGATCAACAGAACATGCCTCTACAGGACAGTCTCCATCAACTTTGTTAATGGGAAGGAGAATCAGGACCAAAGTGGATCTGGTTGTTCCTAGTTTCCAGTCTGAACAGGTTAATTGTGGATGGAACAAAATGGAAATTCCAGAGAGAGTAAGGCATTTCAAGGAGAGTGATTATGTCATAGTACGTGTTTATAACAATAATGACAAATGGAAGCAAGGTATTGTTAAAAACAAGATAGGAGATTTAAATTATGATGTTGAAGTAGACGGTATTGTGCAGAGAAGACATTCAAATCAGTTAAGAGGTAGATCAGTGGCAAATGATCAGAGTCAGGTTAAACAAAGTGTAGAGAGTGTTGACTCAAATGAGTCTAATATGATTACATGAAATCCATCGACCAAACCTAATAAAGGTATTCCGCCTGGATGATTAGACTTGTAGAAAAATTAAACTTTCAGTAAGGGGGAAGGAGAGTTGTGTTATGTATGTATAAATTTACTCAATTACTTTTTATTTTTATATTCCTTTTGTATTTTTATATTTGTTTTGTATAAGTCATTAGAAAGAATATTTACATTTGTATAGGTAGATATTTTCCATTGTATTAAGAATTTATTGATATTACTTGACATTACTACATCACAAAACACCACTTCTTAGTAGGTTGGCCATGGCACCAGCCGCCCATTGAAAAACTATGACTGAAGGTATTAGGATTCAGCTAGGACTGGTCCAGACAATTCCTGGTTGAGACTTCCTTCAGGAAGGTTCTTATCCTCATGCCTACATCTGCACTGAATATTCTAGTGTATTCGTTATGCATCTCTTGCTAGTCCATTACATTTGACAAGCCAGAACACTCCCCACATCTGTCTCTTTTTCTCAACATTTTATCACATATTTGCTACTATATATGGAAGGTCCAAAGCAAATGGCCCCCAGTACCCTGCATTGAGGGGTGCGAAGAATCTCCGGGGTTCGTGTTTACTCCGCTATTGGCTCAAGGGCAGACACGCCTGATGGTAGTAATGGTTCTGCCCTTGACCTTGCACCTCCTAATAGATCTGCTTCTTTCACTCTTCACATTTCTAACATTCGTGGGCTGAACTCTTATCTTTCGTCTGTGGAACAGAACTTGGGTACTTTCCTCCCTAACCTCCTCCTTCTGTCTGAGACTCAGCTGTCTATACATGCTTCCACTGACCCATTTCAAATCTCTCACTATTTAATCTGTATATTTGTTTTCGTTCCAAAGGTGGGGTCTCTGCTTACTTCAACACCAACCCTCCTATTGAGAGGCTCATGAACCTTGAATCTACTGACTTTGATGTTCTCTGGTTTAAAATCTATCTCTCCAATACCACTATTTTCCTTTGCTTCTGCAACTGTTCTCCAAACTCCACTGACTTTAGTGTTTTTCTTTGAATATCTGTCCTCGTGCCTTGAGTCCTTACTACCTTCTCACCCACATTCCGAAGTTCTCTACATTGGAGACTTCAATGTACACCACAATGAGTGGCTTAATTCTTCTCACACTGATGTGGGAGGAAGTGACGCCTTTGCTTTCTCTATTATTCATGATCTGGAGCAAATTATCAAACATCCTACTCGTGTTCCTTATCATCAAAAACATGCAGCAAACACTCTTGACCTATTTCTTACTTCTATCCCTTCAAACTACTCTTTTTCTGTGCTTTCCCATCTTGGCAAATCTGACCACTCTCCGATCTCATTCTCTTCCATTTTTGCTCCCCCTCCACCAATCCCTCCTACTCAGCGCCGCCTTTTGCACTTTGAGCGTACCCAACTTGAAAATTTGCGTAACTTCCTCTTTGACTTCCCATGGGATGACTACTGCTATTAGTCCCACAACCCTGATCAGGTAGCTCTGAAAGTTGCCAAGATCATGACCTCGGGAATGGAGGCGTACATTCCCTGTCTACAAAATCTCTCCCTCCCCCTAAACCTTGCTTTGACCGTGCCTGCTCCATGGATATCCAGGCCAAGTATCGGGCACACCGATCTTCCCAAGCCTCTCCTTCCAATTTAATTCGCTTTGCTTTTATTGTTGCTAGGAATCGCTGTACTGCTCTGATTCGAAGGTTTGAGGTTTACCTCAAAAAAAGGAAAGTTGATGACCTTAACTCCTCTCCCACTGACAAATGTTTCTGGTTCTTAGCCAAAAACCTCTCCAAAAGCTTCTAAAACTCAAGGTTTACCCCTCTCATTTGTTCTGATGGTTCTATAGCTTGCTCTCCCACTGACAAAGCCACGCTCTTTGGCTCTTATTTTTCTGCCAACTCTTGAATAAACGATTCCAGTGCACCTGTTCCTCAATCTTTACCCCTCTCTAACCCTATGCCTTCCCTTATCCTTTCTTCACGCAAAGCTCATAAGGTTCTTCGCTCGCTAAAGACGAACAAGGCATCTGGTCCCAATGGTGTCCCTGCAAAACTCCTTAAGGAGTTTGCAGATGAAGTGGCTCCTGCGGTTTGCCGTCCTTTTTGCCTCATTCTGTCAGCCAGTATCTATCCTTTATCTTGGAAGCATGCTCTAGTTCAACCTGTTCCAAAGAAGGGTGACCGCTCTATTCCTTAAAACTATCAACCTATTGCCCTAACCTCCTCTATTGCTAAAGTTTTCGAAACTTTGTTAAATGCTCACTTCCTGAAATGCCTTGAATCTAACTCACTTATCTCCGATCACCAGTAAGGCTTCTGCAAGGCAAGATCCACTGGTGACCTCTTGTCCTCTCTTACTCATGTATGGTCATCTCCTCTGAGGAACGATGGGGAATCATTTGTCGTCACTCTTGATATATCTAAGGCATTTGACAGAGTCTGACACAAGGCTCTGTTGGCCAAACTCCCTGCCCATGGCTTTACACCTTCTTTCTGTTCTTTAATTTCTAGTTTTCTTTTTGACCATTTTATATCTGTAGTTGTTGATGGTGCAACATC
>JAXCGZ010000030.1:172500-190000 GCA_037179515.1 Halocaridina rubra
CAATATAAACTGATGCTTAGAGCAATTCTCTTGCCTTAATTTTGTTAGTCTTCCTCCCATCAACAAAAGACAAGTTGACTTCTTGGGATTCAATTTACTAATCTTCCTTTCATCTAAAGTGTATTCTGGGTATATCTGATGATAGCTTCTTCAGAAATTCTCATCTCATCAGCTACTAGTGGTCCCATTTGATATGGTTTCTTTCTAAGTATTTGACATAGTCTTTGAAACCAAGCAATCACTTTCTTCAGTCTATGCCATGAGGAGTAATGACTCAGGAATCTACTTGTATGATCATCTTGACTATTAATGGCATACACTAGTGGGGATTGCTTTACTTCAACCATCCTTTCTAATTCTTCACAATTAAATGAAGGCTGCCTGGCCCAATTATTTCTATTTTCATATAGAAAACTAAGTCCCTTTATCCAACGTTCATCACACACAAGTTCACAAGCTCGATGCATCGTCTCCAGGATTCTCAGTAGTGGATGCAATCTCCACTGTGTTGATGTGTTATGATCCAAAATCTTTGCCACTCTATTAGCAACGTAAGTTTGAAACTTCTATGTTGTACTCTTTAGATACCATAACACAATAGCGCTATCTGTCCAAAAAGTAGATTCTTCTAATATAATTTCCAATTCTTTTTGTAGAAGTTTGTCTAATCTAACTGCTTTTAGCGCTTCAGCCAACTCTAATCGTGGAATGGTGGAACCCTTTAAAGGTGCAAGTCTAGACTTTGCCATCATGAGATTAACAGAGATAGTTTGATCCTCAAAAATAGTCAATAATTATGATACAGCCCCATAACCAGACTCTGAAGCATCACAAAAATGATGCAACTGGGCTGTCCTTACAAGTTTGTCCTTCGGTACAACACATCGAGGTATCCTGAACTCCCCAATAATAGGCAAATCACCCAGCCACCGGCCTCATTGTTCCTCCAAGTCCCTTGGCAGAGACTTATCCCATCCTTTTTCCAGCCTGCACAATTGCTGGAATAGCCTTCTTGCCTGTAGTACAAATGGACTCATACACAGTGCTGAGTGTGCTAAGTACTCCTCCTTTTATTCTTGGTTTATCTCTTACCTGCATGTCAAACCTGAAACAGTCAGACTCAATGTCCCACAGCATACCAAGTGCACGCTCTGTGGGCAGCTTTTACATGCTGACATCCAGGGTGGAGAATGATTTCCCCCATCTGTCTCTAGGTATACTGGTCATTGACTCTGGTGAGTTAGAAACCAACTTTGTGAGACAAAAACCTCTCTTGGCCGGGAGTTGCATCACTTGACTTGTGAGGAGGACTGCAGTCTCCAATGTCTTCACAGATTTCAAGCAGTCATCCACATAAAAATTGTGAAGAATAGTGTCCAACACTGCCAAAGGAAATTCTTCCTTAAATTCTCTGGTTACTTGCTGAAGTACATAGTCTACACAGCTAGGACTCCAAACCCTTCCAAAAAGGTGTGGAATCATGTGATATGTCATAGCCTTACCTTCTGTATCATCTCCCTGAAACCACAGGAAACACAGCACATCTCGACCCTCTAAAGAAACGCTCACTTGCAAAAACATTGCCTCAATGTCAGCTATGAAAGTAATGGCTCCATGTCTAAATCTCAATAAGTCTCCTGTTAACTTATTAGCAAAGTCAGGTCCTTGCCATGCATGGTCATTTAGTGATGACTTTCCAAACTTTGCAGCACAATCAAATACAATTCTAGTCTTATCAGGTTTCTTAGGATTGTGTACTGGGTGATGTGGCAAGTACCATACCTTGCCATCAACTCTGCTCATGTCTTCCAGTGGCACCAAACTAGCATGACCTATCTGAAAGTTCATGAATTTTCTTTGTGTACCTTTCTTTCAGATTCCTATCTGTATTCAGTCGCTTTCCCGACATCTGTGAGCGTCGTTCAGCCATAGCACGGTTGTCAGGTAGGCAAAGTCTTTCTGCCTTAAGAAGAATATTCAATGCAACGTGACTGTTTATCAAAGACTGGTTCTTATCCCAGACTTCTAAATCTTTTGTCACTTCGATACTTACCTGGTGTTCACAGTTGACTCCTTCCAGGTCCTATAACTTAAACAGGTCCTTCTCCATCATTGAAGTAATGTGTACAAAATGAGAAGATCTCACTGTGGGCTTAAAAGGGTCAATAGGACCGTTAATGGCCCAGCCTAATGGTGTATGAATGGCAAATGACTCACCTGGTTGTCCCTTTTTTACTTCATCAGGTGGTAAGAGATCAGCACAATCCTGCCCTACTAGCAGGTGAACCTGATCTACCTCCAACTCAGGTAACCTTAGGTCCTTCAGGTGTGATCACCTTTCAATATCAAGTTGGCTTGACAAGCCTGACAAGTCTAGCAGCCTACTTCATAAGTACAAAAAGGTTCATCAAGACCAGATACAAGAAGAATAATAACAGTTGAATTCATAGTCATTCTTGTCTGTACAATAGTAGTGAGTTCCAACTGATGAGTCACACCTTAGGTTCCTAACTTTTCACGTAATTCTTCTGTTCAATATGTAGTATTTGTTCCTGGGTCCAACAATGCATATGTATCAACAACGATATTTGTATCCAAACATCTGACTCTTGCTGGCACTATAGGAAGAGCAAGCCTACCACCTTGTCGGCAGGCGAAGTTACTAACTCTGGGATTCACAAAAGTATGCAGTGGTGTGTAGTTAGTAAAGTGTGTTGCTGCTACTGGCATCCATGATTCTGAAGTTGGAGTGTGTGTTGGTGCTTCCTGTATATTAGCAACATCATATGCTTTCTTACTTGGGAGATGAAAATAATTGCTGTGTTTCCTTCCACAGCCTTCAACATTACAGATAAAATTTCCTGAACAATCTTTAGCAATGTGTCTCTGAGAAAAACAATTCACAAACAGACCCTTAAATTGTGAACAAGATATTAGAAAATGTGTTTGTCCACAACAAGGACACTTACCTCCTGTCCGCGGCAAATAGTCTAAATGTATCCTCAGTTACAGAAGTATTGACAGAAAAACTTTCAGCCCATCTCTTTGGAGCTCTGTTCATCTGATTCATACCTTTTTCCTTCTTCTGATCCTTACTAACCAATTTTCAAAGACTGGGTCTGAAGCCTCGTCAGCAACATCGCAAATGAGCTTCACAAGTTCTGTAATTTCTGGCCCTCTTCTATACTTGGAGTAAATCTCATGATTAACTTTTACCCATTTTGTCTGCAGAAAAGGTAACTTTTCCACTATCTTAAGCATATTGTCTCCACTTGCTAGCTGACTGATAGAGTTCCTTTCCTTAAAGGACTCAAGACAGCAAGTGAGCTCATCAGCATACTCTCTGACATCAGCTGATCCCTTCACATCTGGTCTATTGATAACTTTTCTTACCCATTCACATGTAATATTATAAGGGTTTCCAAATATTTTTTCCAAAATGTCTAAAGCTCTTATATAGCCTTTTTCAAGACTTTTATAATAAGTACTCTTCAATGCAAGAGCTGCCTTTCCTTTACAGTACTTTCCTAAGCATGCCAGTTTTTGAGCTGCTGGGATTGACGAACACCCTATGGTATCCTTAAATGACCTTATGAATGGCCAATACTCCAAAGCATCACCACTAAATGGATGATATTCTCCTCTAGGTACTTGCAGAGATTCTGCTATAGACTGTTGCTGTATTCGTGACAGGTCCAGTACCTGGCTTAGGGCATCTACTAAAAGAGATGCAGCCTTCTTTTCTGAATCTTCTATTTCAACATTAGAGGGGTCCACTGATATTTTGAGGGTTTTTTTTCAGGTGTTCTAAAGGTGTACTTTTAAATCTTGGGATTTCACTGGTCACTTTTGGGAGTCCTGGTATATTAATAGGTATGGCTACATGTGTGATGGGACCAAGTCCTTCAGTTTGCAGCTGGTGCCCTGGAGTTTCATCAGAATTAACTTCTTCCTTCAACTTCTTGAGTTCCTCTATCGATCTCTGTTTTTCCCTCTTGAACATCAGTTCGCTCTCCAATTTTGCCCATTTTAACTCAAATATTTGTTTTTTCCTCTGCAATGATAGCTGTCGGTTCTGCATTTCGAGCTGTTGTGCTCTTGATAATTCTTTAATTTCTTCTCTTAAGTCCTTGTTCTATGTCTCCAGGCAAGCATCTAAAATTTCTTGGAATGCCAACTGTTTCTCTGGCACAGCATTTTCTTGTATATCATCATCCAAAAACTCATTATCCTCTTGGCTCTTGCCACAAGCTTCCTCTTCCTGTAAAGCTATCCAGTTCAATAAGGAGTCTTGAAAATCCATATGCCAAGTCATAACCTCCATTTTATATACTTTGGCCTCTTCAGGCTGATCTTCGTCATGCAATAACTCAAGAAGCTCAAGGTGAGCTGTCTCAAATACAGTTACATACTCTGAGTAAGCATCTATTTTATCCTTTACTTGAAGAAGGTTTTTGGCATCAGCAGTTAATTTGTAGACACCAGTCATCTGTCTGGTAAGAGCTCCATTGGCCCAGCCTTGTTTCCTCTTGGTATCGGCTACAGGTCCATCCTGGTCACCAGCGACATCCTTCAAAGGGATTTCTTTTCCCTCTGCTGGCTCAGTTATTAAATCTCCGGTCTGTTCTGGGCTCATCTTGTATTTAGTTTGTTTGCAGGATATTCTTAAACTTCAGGAATGTCGAAGATGCCATAATTTTGGACTGTTACTCCTCCTGTGTAAGTAGGTATAGCAGTAAAAACCAGATTTTTGGGACTCTCTTCTTAATGGTTTATTTAGCAAGTGAACAAATGGATGGACGAATGGACGAAAGGTCCAAAATTTTTTGGCTCTCATGGGTACAAAACATATAAAAAACAATTCAAATGTAGCACAAGAAAACAATACATGAGACATCTGTTCACAATTCCAGCTGTCTTCTTTCATTTCTTTTGCTGTTGCCAGATGGCAACATGCACAATATGGAGGAGTGCCAAATTCAAATTTCATAAATATTACCAGGTGTTACAATATATATATATATATATATATATATATATATATATATATATATATATATATATATATATATATATATATATATATATATATATATATATATATATATATATATATATATATATATATATATATATATATATATATATATATATATACACACATATATAGTCACCGTGGCTCAAGCGGTAGCGTCCGCGACTCTGAGGCGCCAGGTCGAGGGTTCGCGCCCCGTAACGGTCTGAGGTTAGCAAGGGCATGCACTCAGGGTAAGGATTACATCTGACAAAAAAGTCCTTCGCTAGAAGGCCACCGTCCTAGCCCTTAGTAGAAAAGGAAGTCCGTGACATAAAACCTAAACAAACAATATATATATATATATATATATATATATATATATATATATATATATATATATATATATATATATTATTTTTTATTTATATTTTTTTCTTAAGTGCGGATTACAGATGGGTGCAGAATATTCGAGCTTTGGCCTAACTTGAATCATGTACATTTTTTCTGAATATTTCTTTGTCCATATGTCTGAAGGTCAATCTTATGTTTGCTAATAAGAAATATGCTGCCTTTGCTACACCATCTATATGAATATCCTGGGACAAGTCTGCCAGTACCCTTACCTCTATATCTCATCCGTACACAAATTCTTGAAGTTTTATATGGTAATGAATACCTCACCCTGAGCATTCTTGCATCCATGCCCATTCTCATTGCCTTACATAATGAAGTATGATTCTCATTAGTCACTTGTCTAAGCACAAATGGAGCCTATTTAGGTCAGCCGAAGTATTCTACAACTATTTCTATCGCTTACGTTCTTCGCAATCTTTGAATCATCTGCAAACAATTTGAAACTGAATTTACGGAATCATCATTTACATAAATATGGAAAAGGAGTGGTCCTAAAACTAATATCTGTGAACTCCTCTGCTAACCTTTCTCCACTCAGACACTGCATGCCTTACTCTGTCCCTTTGACCTCTTCTTTCTAAACGAGCTTTTATAAACTCCAGGACATTTCTACCTAGTCTTGCCATTACTTGCAGCTTCATAATGTCTCCCATCGAGATGTCAAACTATAACAAACACCTCTGAAAATTTAAGGATATGCAATCTCTCTAGCTCTCATTTCTTTTAATGTTAGACTTACCTCATCATAAAACACCATAAAGTTCTTTTTTGGACAGACAAACCTTCTTTGAAACCATGTTGTCTCATTGATTGTGTTTTTGTGGAGATAATAATTTTTTTATGATTTTGTATATATTGGATCTGGTAGCACTGTTTGGCAACACTGTGAACGGGATGTTGGTTACAGTTTTCGGCGGACGCTCGGAAGTGAAGAGCAGAGCTTGTGGGGTTGTCGAGTTGGTTGAGTTGTGTGATGGATTTGCTTTATTGGTTGAGTTGTGAAATGGAATTGCTTTATTATTGAGTTGTGGAGGCTTAGCGCCAGCTCCCAGTGTAGGTGTTGATTTCTTTTGTATGTGGTGGTTTGGAGAAAGAGGGCAAGAAATCGGTTTTGAACAGTTGTGAGTGGGCTTTTAACTTCCAACACGTGCAGGTAGAGTTAAGTTGAAGTAAGTGATATACATTATTTTTTTCTATCCCGATCACAAGCTATCGAGGCTGTCTAAAGATCACTATGGCTGGAAAAGGCAAATTGAGTGGTGAAATGATGAAATCATTTGATGGCCATGGTGATGTGGTTGCCAGGCTGAAAAAGACCGAGTTGGTGGCGAGATTAGTGGAAATTAAGGATTTAGCCAGTTTTATACCTTTGGACCTGGAAGGAGATGTTTTGGCTCTGTATCTCGAAATGAGTGATGATGATTAGCTAGATGCCAAGAAGTTAGAGAGCTGATTGAAGTTGGCCTCCGCACAAGGGATTTGAGGCCTACGGAAGGCTTAGGAAGACACACTGGTCAGGTAAGCAAGTGGATGTTTTTGCAAATGAGATCAGGCAATTAGCGGGACTGACAGGATGGAAGGGAGAGGGTCTGGAACGGACCATAAAGCTGTCATATGTGACTGGTTTCCCAGATTGGATCTCCATGGAACTTCAGCAGACAAAGAATGTTGAAACAGTAGATATGACAGAGATAATTGCAAGAGCTAGAGTGCTAACATCAGACGGTAGGGGTCAAGAAGCTGCAGCGGTTGCAGCCAGAGGACCTTCATTGATGGTATGGCAGCAAAGGCATTACTGGGGGTCTCGCCATCACAAGGCCAGCAAGGAGGCATGAAAGGAGACAATAAGATGTTCAAGGGTCGCTGTTACAGGTGCAGTGGGCCATATATGGCAAGAGAGTGCAAGGAGCCACGACCACCCATAATGTGCTTCAAGTGTGGGAAGGAAGGTCATATTGCAAGCCACTGCAAGCAGAGAAATGGGCAAGGGGGAGCTGCTGCGCCGGAAGCTACCCCCTCAGACAACTAATATCGTTTCCACCTTCATTGCCAGTGATCAGTGTTGGCATGGGAGGAAGGAAAGTAAGGCACTTGTTGATTCAGGTTGTTCCATTACAGTGTGCGCTTCACAATTTGTGGGGAAATGCACAGCTAAGGTATAAGTATTAGTAACGGTGGATGGAAGACAGATTGAATGTGAGGGCAGTAAAGAGGTAGAATTGACAGTGTAAGGAATACACCTGAGAACTACAGCAATTGTAATTGCTAAGAAGATAACTGGCATAGATGTAGTAACAGGAATGGATATGATTTACAGACTGGGTGGTGTGACAATTTATGATGGATTTGCAGTTTTTGGCAATGTGCCGGTACCAATGAACATTTCACAAGTAGCAAGAGGCAGGATAAGGTGTGCAGTGACAGTTGTGAATTCAGGGCTGGAAAGGGTGGCAGGAAAAGTGAAAGCCAAGGAAGATGGGAAGTTGATAGGAGAGCTAGCAACAGAACAGAAGCCAGTCTGTGCAAGATCGTGGACAAGGATTTCGTTGCAGAGTTCGATGGTATTAAGTGAGTGGTGGAGTGGTATTTGAAAGAGGGCTGCCGGTGTTAAAGAACAAGGTGAGCTGCTATGAGAGTGCATTGAGAGAGCATGTTAGGAAAGAATTTGACAGAGGGATGGCGTGGTGCATTGATGAAGGTATACTGGTGCCATGGAGTACGGAAGTAGAATGTGGAGTGCTACCAATGATGGCGGTGACTCAGCCAAACAAGAACAAAGTTCGGCCAGTACTGGACTACCACGAACTTAACCAATATGTTATATCTCACACTGGAGATGATGATACTGATGTTTGCAGTGATATTCTGAGGGAGTGGAGGCAGATGAGTGGGGCCTCTGCTATAGTTGATGTCAGAAGAGGTCAGATTGTGTTGTGCAGGAGTGTCGAGTGTGGAGGATTTATATCAAATGCATCACATGGGAGTCGATAGGACTCTGTTTGTAGCAAGGAAGGTTGATCCAGGAGTTACAACAGACAAGATCCGACAAGCAGTTAGGCGATGCGACAAGTGCCAATCGATCGATCCTCCGTCAGTTGCGCATGAGGCAGGGGAGCCTAGGGTGGAAGAAAATTGGAAGAGATTGGAGGTTGATGTGAAACACTACAGGCAAGGTTTGTAATAATTTGTCTATGGTTGATTGGGGACCAGGCAGAGTGACCATTTGGAGAGAGCTAAGAGCAGAAAATGGAGAGGAAATTACAGGAGTGTTGAATGGGTTGTTTTCAGAAAGGGGGCCTGTTGATGAAGTATTGGTATACAACAGTATAGTCTTTAGATCACAGGCTTTGAAGGTGATGCTTGACATATGGAATATCAACCTCTATTTTAGAGCTGCGTATTGGCCTAGTGGGAATGGAATTATGGAGCGACATCATCGAACAATCAAGACAATGGCAGAGAGGGCTCAAGTGTTGCTGTTGGAAGCGGTCTTCTGGTATAATATGTCCCCTAGGTCGCGTCAGAATAAAGGAACTGTGCCACAGAAAGTTGTCTTCAAGTATGAGTGGTGACATCCAAGCAAAGTACCAGAGACGGATAAAGGAGATGAAGGGGCAGGTTCCATCAAGATTGGAGATGAGGTGTGGGTAAAGCCACCAAACTCAAGATACACATCACAATTGGGAAGGGGTATGGTGACCAATGTGAATTCCCAAAATAATGTCTCAGGAGATGGGATGCCTCAACACATTCTGAATATTAAGAGAGTGGTGGACTCATCCACTGAGGATGAAGGGCCAGTTGATGTACAAGAGAATGAAGTTCCACGGCGGCCAAACCGAGAAAGACGACAACCTGTGTGGATAAGAGACTATGTGGAGTTATCATCGAGCGGAGAGGAGTGCTGAGTAATGGGTGACCATCTCTTGGTGGGGGGGAGTTGACGGCGCTATTAGTTATCTTAAGATCAAGGGGGCATGTGGTTTTGTGGAGACAATAGAGTTTGTTTATGATTTTCTATAATTTGGATCTGGTAACACTGTTTTGCAACACTGTGAACGGGATGTTGTTTACAGTTTTCAGTGGACATTCGGGGATGAAGAGCAGTGATTGTGGGGTTGTCGAGTTGGATGAGGTGTGTGATGGATTTGCTTTATTGGTTGAGTTATGAGACGGAATTGCTTTATTATTGAGTTGTCGAGGCTTAGCACCAGCTCCCAGTGTAGGTGTTGATATATTTTTGTATGTGGTGGTTTGGAGAAAGGGGGCAAGAAATCGGGTTTTGAACAGTTGTGAATAGGCTTTTAATTTCCAGCACATGCAGGTGGAGTTAAGTTGAAGTAAGTGATATGCATTATTTTTTTTTATCTCGACCACATAGATAAACAGTTGAAGGACTCCAAATGATGAGAAATGTATTTTTTCAGTAGTTTTCCTTAATTTACAAACTATACAAAATATGCATTTATCTAAAATCCCTGTACTCAATTCCTTTTTCTTTTTCTTTTTTTTTACTCAATGATACGTGCAATATTTGTCCTTAAAGATATGAATGCAGTTAATATTTTCTGTTTCCTCTCTTAGTGATTATTAATTATCAACTACTCTTGCACTAAAGAATACTTCCTCACATCCTGTAAAGACGTTTTTTTTACACAACTTTTAAATTATGTAATCTACTTCTAAAGTGCCCCATATCGAAATTTCATTGTCTGTGTGCCAAAACCACGAGGGTATTTAACAAGCATCACAATACCCCCCTCTTCCTTCTAATTTCAAGTGATGATAAGTCTATCTCGCTTAGCCTTTCTTCATAAGGTATTACCTGCTTTGTAGCATGTCTCTGAACTTTCTCCACTTTATTTATATGCTTTTTCAAGTGCGAATTCCAAAAAGTTGCTGTATGCTCTAACTTTAGCCTCTCATAGGTAACAAATATTTCTGAGTATTTCCTTGACCTTTTGCCTGATTACAACACTTACATTGGCTGACAAAGCATTTGCTGAGATTATTTAGGTCATTTTGAAGTTCTCTTTGCATCATCGCTATACTTTCTACTGCAAAGACAGACTGATATCCTCTATTCATTTCTCTACTTTTTAAATATCTCTCTGAGAAAGCTGTGGAACAGTTTGGAATTTTCTTTAGCTTTCCTGGTAGTATCCTTCTCATAAGGTATTACTTCCTTCACTTACGTATTCATTTCTCTCTCGTTTATAATTCTACTTGGCATTTTTACTTATTCTGCTCCTCATATCTGTTCCAAGATTTGTCTCTCCATGCCATTGATTTTTTACACCCATTATTGAACCAAATCTCCTTGGCATTGATAATTCCTGTTTTGGTAAATGGTATGCAACACCTAACTATCCTCTCAAAATCCTCATTAAATACTTTGTTTATATCCAGTACAGATTTGTTGTTATATATGGTCCTTCAGTTAGTTGGCTGTAATCTCCATTTGGATAGGTCTTCCTTATTCCTTCTCTATATCCCAACTCAGAGGCACAATATCTTCGATTATATACTTTGACTGTTTGCATGCGTATGTTTGTGTGTGTATATGTGTGATTACCTAATTGTGTTTACGGGAAAGAGCCCAAAGCTCGTATCTTCCCGTCTCCTGATCGGTTCCATTTTTAGACTTAGTGATACTTATCATACCTGTTCTTAAAACTATGGATTGAGATAGCATTAACTACCTCCTCGCTTAGCGAATTCCAATTATCAACTACTCTTACACTGAAAAAGTATTTCCTTACATCCTGCAAACAAGTTTTCTTACGAAGCCTCAAACTATGACCTCTAGTTCTAGATCCAGCCATATCGAAATATCGATCCCTATCCACTCTATCATAACCATGAAGGAATTTAAAGACTGTCACCATATCCCCCCTTACTCTTCTATCTTCGAGTGATGGCAAGTCTAATTTGACGTATGGCTTTTGGCTCTCCCACCGTAAGCCACCACTGACGTATGAATTTTAGACTTCCACTTGAACTCACACTTTATAAGATGACTGGGTTATCTCGCCGCTTGTCATCACTGACGTGGGGGTTATAGCTCTTCCATCTAATGACACCACTGACGTAGGGCTTTTCCTCCTACGTTTATAGTTACTTTAATTATGGTAGCGTGGTTTATAAATATTGGTACCTGATGGGTACAAGGTAAGAATGGACAAGCAGTAGTTCCTTTACTTATATTTATTCTAGAGTACAACACATCCGACGCTTCAATGCCCCTATGCCTCAAATGGCCCAATGGCCCAATGGCCCAATGGCCCCCACCCTATGACTATCACAGTCTATGATCTATTCGTGCCCCTGGCAATATCTAACTAAACGTCTCTGCCCTGGGTGGCTCTTTAAATACCCCCAGGGGCAGGGCGTGGCTTAACATCCAATTCTCCAATGAAATCAGTCAGAACTAATCCTAGCAAATCAGCGCCAGGTTCAAAGTGGAATCCCTCCTACTTCCGGGGAGGGGTTACTGGGCAATGTACGAAACATAAGTTTATGTTTGTTGTGGCTTAGGAAATGGCTAACTTCCTGTCCTTTCTCGCCCTCCTTGATGCCAGGTCCATAAGTCTCACGGTTCCGGTCATATATTTCCTTGGCACTTTCTACAAACATTGTAATAAAATATCCGTGCCCTCGACCAACCGTTTCCGGTCAGGAAGTCATACGACATCCCTCCCAACCAAAACTGAAATATCTCTTATTTCAGTCGAAGCATGGACTAGTTTTCCGGGAGCTCTTGGACATATCCTAGCTAACATTAGTTTACAATAGAAATGGGGCCGAATTATTTAAGCTATTTTCTAAGAATTCCTATGCGAATTACACAAACATAACATATATAGAGTACCTTTACAGACAACTAGAGCATGCAGGGTCTATGTCCTTGTTGGAAATCTGAAATACAAACATATTCTTATATCTGAAAACAACATAATTCCAGTGTGAAACTAATATTAAACATTAATTAAGATCAAAAAGTCAGTTTAAATCAAAACATTAATTCATCTACTTCTCTCGTTTCTTTAAAAGACAAAATTGAGTTAATTACAGTAGGATTATGACTCATTTAGAACATTAGCAAACAATTAAGTAGAGTATTAGCATGTATAAACATGTAAAATGCAAGAGACTATAACATCAACAGTAATTTTCTATAAGAGACCCTACCTTCATAAATTCTATTCCTATCATTATTAGGGGCATTGATTTGTCTTAAAATTAAGCCTTAAAAACTACTCCTGGAAAAAACATGTTTTACTTTCATATTATATTATTATTCAGAGACCATTTAACATAAAAACTTAATGAATCTAAGGATTAAATCATAATTCAAATAATAAGAATGCTAAAACAAAACACTAATATTATTTAAGCAGAAAATAACTTATTAGTCTTAGTTCACCTCATACACTTTATCAATGGCACTTACTCAACACTATATTTAAGGGAGACTCTGAGTTTGCGCTTAAAATTTTCTTAAAGCTAGCAAAACAAAAAAATAAACAAAAATAAAAATATTTTGTCGTGCCCCTGGCAATATCTAACTAAACGTCTCTGCCCTGGGTGGCTCTTTAAATACCCCCAGGGGCAGGGCGTGGCTTAACATCCAATTCTCCAATGAAATCAGTCAGAACTAATCCTAGCAAATCAGCGCCAGGTTCAAAGTGGAATCCCTCCTACTTCCGGGGAGGGGTTACTGGGCAATGTACGAAACATAAGTTTATGTTTGTTGTGGCTTAGGAAATGGCT
Organism: Halocaridina rubra; assembly: GCA_037179515.1. Lineage (NCBI taxonomy): Eukaryota > Metazoa > Arthropoda > Malacostraca > Decapoda > Atyidae > Halocaridina > Halocaridina rubra. The sequence continues at coordinate 185,705 of JAXCGZ010000030.1, forward strand.
AACTTCCTGTCCTTTCTCGCCCTCCTTGATGCCAGGTCCATAAGTCTCACGGTTCCGGTCATATATTTCCTTGGCACTTTCTACAAACATTGTAATAAAATATCCGTGCCCTCGACCAACCGTTTCCGGTCAGGAAGTCATACGACAAATTCCCTCAGCCTCTCATCATAACCGAGATTGCGTATTTCTGGCACCAGTTTCGTGGCATGTCTTTGAACTTTTTCAAGCTTAGCTATGTGCTTTTTGAAGTGCGGATTCCAAAAGGGGGCTGCATATTCGAGTTTTGGCCTCACATAGGTTACATAAATATTTCTGAACATTTCCTTGTCCATGTGCCTGAAGGCTACCCTTACATTTGATAAGAATGCATATGCTGCCCTTACTACGCCATTTATATGTATTTCTGGAGACAAATCTGCCAGTATGTTTACTCCTAGATCTCTCTCATTTTCTGTCTCTTGAAGTTGTACTCCAGCCACCGAGTAGTCAAGCTTGGGCCTTCTTGCACTTGTACCCATTCTCATTACCTTACATTTTGAGGTATTGAATTTCATTAGCCACTTTTCTGACCACTCATGCAGATTATTTAGATCCTCCTGAAGTTCTCTACCATTGTTCTCGTTTTTTACTTTCTTCACAATCTTTGCATCATCTGCAAACATATTCATGAATGAATTTACAGACTCTGGTAGGTCATTTACATATACAAGGAACAAAAGTGGCCCTAAAACTGAACCCTGTGGAACTCCACTACTAACTCTTCTCCATTCAGACACTGAGTGTCTTACTCTAACCCTCTGTTCCCTTCCTTCTAAGTAAGTTTTTATCCATTCCAAGACATTTCCACCTATTCTAGCCATTGATTGCAGCTTCCTAATAAGTCTCCCATGTGGAACAGTGTCAAACGCTTTCTGGAAGTCTAGGAATATGCAATCTGCCCAGCCCTCTCTTTCCTGTAAGATTTGGCTTACCTCATCATAAAATTCTAATAAGTTTGTTACTGTTGATCTTCCTTCTCTGAAGCCATGTTGCCTCACTGACAAAAAGTTGAAGGATTCCAAGTGAAGAGAGATATGTTTCCTTAGTAGTTTCTCCATAAGTTTGCAAACTATGCTGGTCAAGGAAACTGGTCTATAGTTCAGAGCCGTATCCCTCCTTCCCTTTTTGAAGATAGGTATCACATTTGCTTGTTTCCAGCATCTTGGAATCTCCCCCGACTCCAGTGACTCCATAAATATGATACTTAGTGCCACTGATATTGTGTTTGCGCATTTTTTAAGCACATGAGGGGATATATCATCAGGACCTGTAGCTTTATGAACATCTAAATCCATCAGCGCTTTGCATACCTCTGTGGCTGTAAGGTTGATGTTCTCTAATACCGGCCCTTGAGCTTCTATCACTGCAATCTGAGGGGGTGGGGTATTTTCTACTGTAAATACTGACTGAAACTCCTTGTTCAATTCTTTGCAGATCTCTTCGTCCGTCTCAGTGATGCTTCCATCCGCTCTCTTTAGCCTTAAAACCTGTTCTTTTACCTTCAGTTTTCCTCTGATAAAGCTGTGGAAAAGCTTGGGATTTTCTTTAGCCTTCCTGGTGATGTCCCTCTCATAATCTCTCTCTGCCTCTCTCCTTTTACTTAGGTAGTCATTTCTTGCTCTTTTGTAGGTTTGCCAGGCATTTATGTTTTTTCTCCTCCTATACCTTTTCCAGCATTTGTCTCTCCACTCCTTAGCTCTTTTACACCCATTATCGAACCATTTCTCTCTGGCATGAATTACACCTACTTTGGTGACAGGTATGCAGCAATCTACTATCTTCCCATATTTCTCACAAAAGATGTCATACATTTCTTGTACAGATTTGTTGTAAAATAAGGTTCTCCAGTCAATAACTGCAAAAAGCTCATTCATTTTGATGTAATCTCCTTTCGGATAGTTCCTCCTCATGTCCTCAGTGCCTCTACTCTCAGGAAGGATGTCTTCAATGATATACTCCATCAACAACACACAGTGGTCACTCTTTCCAATTGGTGGTTCATACTCAATATTTTCAATATCCAACACATTATCTGTGAACACCAGATCAAGTAGTGATGGCTCATCCCCACCCCTGGCTCTTGTTGGTTCCATTACATGTTGGTGTAGGAAATTCCCTTGTACACAATCTAGGAATCTTGCCCCAAATGAGTCCTCACCACTGTGTGGGTCAAGATTTATCCAATCTATCTCTTTATGATTAAAGTCTCCCATAATCAAAATCCTACATTTTTTCTCCCGCGCCATGTTAACAACTGAGTTTATGACTTCAATCGTACCTATATGACTTTCCTCATAAATTTCAAGCCTATTTTGGTTCCTTGGTGGGTTGTATACAACAGTTATTATAATGCTCTCTGACCCAGTATTTATGCGAGCAACAAGAAATTCCCTGAACTCACTTTCTATAGCCAAGTTTATTTCTTCAACTTGAATCCTCTCACTTATGAGCAGTGCTATCCCTCCACCAGTCCTCTCAGATCTTTCGACCCTTAGTATTCTGAAACCCTTAGGAAAAACTGTGACACTGTTTATGTCCTCACTCAACTTAGTCTCTGTAATTGCTACTATATCTGCCTTACTGTTGTGAATCCTATCTTTTAATTCTACTGCCTTACCAGCTAATCCATCAGCATTTGTGTATAACAATCTTAATGAGGCCCCATCCCCTGATCTTCTGTCATTATCTTCTTTATCTCCCCTTTGTCTGGAAGTATTCTGTAACGAAAATTTTTCTTCTCTTCTTCATTTCTTTCATCATTTAACCTTCTTGCCTCTTGCAACAAGTTTTTTATCTTTCCCATCTCTTCCTGTGTTCTGTATCGTCTAATGAACACTTCTTTGCATTCTTGAAGGTCTTTTAGACTTTTTTTTCTCAACAATATTTCCCTACATGTATGTGCGTGTGCGTGCTTGATTTGACTGGCTTATGATATGCATATTTATATCTGATGTAGTAATTCAGTTAGTATGGTGGCTTATGATGCAAGTTCACTGCCGCTGGAGTTTAATAAAGTTGTTCTTGGATACCAGTAATGCTACATCATGATTTAATTGTGAATATATATAATCAAGCTCCATGCACCGGAAAAATGTTTGCTTGATTTGGTGGGGTTATTATATGCATATTTTCATCTGCTATAGTAGCTCAGTCGGCATGGTTGGATGAAGCTGTAGCTTGTCACGCGAGATCGATTCATTTGATGTAACAAAAATATATTTTAATTGATGGAAGTACTGATAACATTATGGCTTCATTGTAAATATGCATGCTTTCTTGCACCCATTTTTGAGTTAAATGGTGAAGACCCTTTGCCAATGTTTAGCACTTAACTCACAAGTGGCTGCAGGAATATAATAAGACAACAGGTTCCGTTTCATCTTTATTCTTTGTGCTTGGTAATGTTGATATATTTGGGCTAGGCAACTCAAATTGACTAGACTTATTTTTTTCTCGCGAAAACGCTGTTTAGTTAGTATAAAATAATATGTTCAGGTGAAGGTAAGTGGAAATTTATTCTTGATCATGTCAGTATTGTTAGATATAATCAACAAAAGGAATTAAAGAGTACTTGTGCATTACCACCGAAAAAAATTAGCTCGAATAAACACACATGTAATGGCCACAGCGTAAATGTGAAGTGTCTACCTCTAGGTTTTTTTTTTTTTTTTTTTAATGAAGAGGAATATTTAAAATTGGTGATATTTCTAACTATTCTTAGTGTTACCAGAGTAATCATGTATCGGCAAAAATCGTAGATGCCTTATCTGTAGGTTGAGAAAATATTATATTTTTCTTTCTTTAATCATATAAAAATAAAACCGCCCGATGAAGTGAAATTTACATTTGCAAACTGAATTTATAAGCTTCATGCCCTCCTTTATTTGTTGACCTAGTTATCCGTTAAAAAATGATATATAGATATATGTGTGTATATATATATATATATATATATATATATATATATATATATATATATATATATATATATATATATATATATATATATATATATATATATATATATATATATATATATATATATATATATATATATATATATATATATATATATATATATATATATATATATATATATATATATATATATATATATATATATATATATATATATATATATATATATATATATATATATATATATATATATATATATATATATATATATATATATATATATATATATATATATATATATATATATATATATATATATATATATATATATATATATAT
>JAXCGZ010000030.1:195000-202500 GCA_037179515.1 Halocaridina rubra
ACATGATACAGCAGCAACATGGAAAGTGATAAGAAGCATGATACCAAATGAAAAGAGTACCTCAGAAAGTTATGAAAATATTACGGAGTTGAATGACAAAGTAGAAAACTTTAATAACTATTTTGCTAACGTTGGCAAAAATACATATGAAAAAACTCAAGAAAACATCAACTCAGTGAATATGAGTAATTGCTTAAATGACAATTCTTCCAATGAAAACACAAGAGAGTACTTCAAGATTATTCCTATCGATTGTGCTACCCTAATTCTTACCATAAAGAGCCTAAGAAACTCTGGCTCTTATGGTTCAGATGGTATACCATTTCAGTTCATCAAAGATGCTCTACCCGTGATTGCATCCTATATTCTAACTATCATGAACACTTCCATTGTTACTAAAAAGTTTCCTGACTCTTGGAAAATAGCACATGTAATACCTCTGCATAAAAAGGGGGACAGAGAAGATGCGACAAACTATCGTCCCATTTACCTCCTACCCATTTTCTCTAAAATATTAGAAAAAATTGTTGCATGCCAACTTATGTCATATTTAGAATCGTATAGACTACTAACGATTAGCCAACATGGTTTCAGACCAAAACTCTCGACGGAAACTGCACTGCTTAAAGTTACGAATAGTATATATAATAATATAGATATGAAAAAATATCTCTTCTCGTATTATTAGACTTATCAAAAGCCTTCGACAGTGTAAACCATGAAATTCTTTTAAGTAAATGTATTAACTTAAATATTGATCCAAGCTGGTTTAGCGAGTATCTATCTAATCGTAAACAGTCCATACGTCTTAACAACATTATCTCTGTGCCAAAAAATGTATCATTTGGTGTTCCACAGGGATCAGTACTTGGTCCTATCCTCTTCTCCATTTACGTAAATGATCTATCTTCTTTCATTTCTGACTGTCTAGTCGTACAATATGCAGATGACACTCAACTACTCCTTAGTGGTGATATTAATAATCTCCCAGAGCTAACTTTAAGAGCAGAAAACACTCTGTCAAAAATTAAAACCTATTTCCAAGAAATTGGGCTGTTAATTAACGAAAGTAAAACACAGTGCATATTTATTGGTTCAAGGTTCCACATAGCACAAATTCCAGAAAACACAACAATTAATTTTTGCGACAATATTATCACACCTAGCAAAACAATCAAAAACCTAGGAATTCACTTTGATAACCACATGTTGTTTGATTCCCACATAGATAAAGTATGCAAAAAGGTTACAGGAACATTAATGTACTTATCACGTATAAAAGACAATTTTGAGACTACCACTCGAATAACTGTTGTTGAATCTCTAGCCCTAAGTCACATTAATTACTGCACAACTGTTTGGGGAGCTACCACTAAGACTCAGATAAACAGAATACAAAAGCTTATTAATTTTGCAGCTCGAGTTGCCCTGGGAGGAATAAGAAAATATGACCACATCACGCCAGCTCTCAATAAACTTGGGTGGCTGTAGGCAGAAAATAAGGTTGCTTATGCTATTTATGTTTTTGTATTCATAATTTTGGACCATCATTATCCTAGCTGGCTATTTGATTTAAAAACAGTCAGGGATATAAGGGGAACCAACACAAGACAGAGCAGTGAGCTCTTTACTCACAGAACAAACACAGAAGCAGGTTCAAAGATGATCACTATCAAAGGGCCAACACTCTGGAATAATATTCCAGAGCATCTTAAAAATGCATCCTCTTTCACAGCTTTCAAAGGCAAACTATATAGTTTTCTTTTGGACAAATAGTTGCTGCTCATTAAGAACTAATTATTCTCATTGTAAGGAAACAAATATGGAAATGATGCCGATAATAACGATCCTGTATCTAGTGGCATACTTACTACTTTATTATTAACATTATTGTAACATTTTTATTACAGCATTATTATTTTCTATGAAAGCTACATTTAATTTAACTATATGTCTAACCCTGTTATTTGTTAGTTTAATTACATGTCTACTTATAAGTTACTATTAATGTTGAACAACCATTGTACAAAATGGAAATAAATGTTTTTGTTTTGTTTTTTGTTTTGCTTGCCGTCTCTGTACTACTCCATCAACACTCTCAAATAAAAAATTGCATCTGTAGCACTCCTTCCTGCCATAAAGCTCTCTTCTCAGTACAGCTTCCACCATTCTTTCCGATATCTTCATGTTGTGGCTTATCACATTTATGCTTCAGTAACTCTTCTCAATATAGATTCCACCACTCTTTCCCATATCTCCATGCTGTGACTTATCAACTATATGCTTTTGTAATTGCTGCACATCAACACACTCTTTCCTCATTCCTCAAGCATCCTCTCACTTCCTTAAATATTAAAAGACCTGATTAAAACTCCACTGCCATCCCTCCCAAACATCTCCATGCCCCCAATAAAATATCATCTGGTGGAAATGCCATTCCACTCTTTATCCCCTTCATAGCTGTCCTCCAATTCTTCCTCACCGATCAAACTGTGCTTCCTTATCCACTAGTTCCACATGATTCATCTTTCTCTCTCGCTCATTATTTTCAGTCATTATCTCCCTACACTTTCTCTACACAAGCTCCCCACTTTCAGTACTTTTCCATCTGCGTCCTTGATTATTCCATTTGTCGAACCAATCCGTCTACTTCTTTTCCCCTTCCTTTGTGTCCATATTTCATGTATATTGTCATAAGACTATTTTTTATTCATTACTCTAAGTCGACATATCTTCATTTTTAGGATGATTTCATGATAAATGTCATATTTGAGACTGAAAGTGCAATAATTTAGTTTGAGATATAAGCCAAAAAGCCGCATATGATCATAAACGTCGTGAAAAAATACACTCCTATCCACAGTAATACAATTCTCTCCTCACCGTCCTTCCTAGGAGTTCTGTAAGGAAACATTTGAGCTGGCAGACGTATGAAATAATACAAAAAATGGAAAAAATCTGGGAAAAAATATTGCATCAAGATCCAAATACATTACAAATATAGAACACTACAATATGAAGATGAATATATTTATAAATTAATGTAGTAGGTTGGCTCATGGCACCAGCCGCCCGTTGCGATACTACAGCTGAAGGTTTTTTTTTTTTTTAACTTAAACAGGTCTGTCCAGGACAGCTCAGTGTTAAGTCTTCCTTCAGTCACGGTTCTTTTTCTATGCCTACAGCTACACTGAATATTCTTGGATATTCATCACACATCTTTTATTATCCCTTCACATCTGACAAGTCATTACACTCTCTATCTCTGTTTCTCTTTACTTTATGTATTCTTCATGCCCAGGCCCGATGAGGGCTGCTTTATTTTATATTTTTTTTGGCCCGTCCTGGTGTCACAATCTTAAAAAAGAAAAAAGAAAAAAAAATAGCCATTTCCAATTACTGTACAATTTCAATTCTTCACAGAAAACGAGAGACATTTCAAGGTAAACTTTAGTATTTTTTTCCAATTTCGGGTAATTAAAAAAAGATCCATATCCACCCACAACACACACACACACACACACACACACACACACACACACACACACACACACACACACACACACACACACACACACACACACTATATATATATATATATATATATATATATATATATATATATATATATATATATATATATATATATATATATATATATATATATATATATATATATATATATATATATATATATGTATCCATTTATTTATTATTATAAACTTTGAATTACAACTTTAATTATTAGTTTCTTTCTTTATATGCTGATATTTAACTTCTTCCGATTTCGACATCCATTTAAAAAGAGACAGTATTTTCATACTTTTAGATGAAATTTTGAGGTTCTTACTGATATGCCAATGAATACAGTACCAATGAATAGAGTACATAATCAATTTTCAGTTTACCTGAAAAACAAGGACTTATGCTGGTTATTAAAATGCGTATAAATGTTTGCATGCGTTACTTAAAATTATATACTTGCAACGCCCTTCCTTTTTTTAATGCTATCAGAGCTGATGTACCAAAATGTACAGTGGTAACGCGCTGGCTTCGCATTCCCGAGGTCGAAAGATCGGTTCCCGTCCAAGACCGAGAGTTTAAGCTGTTTACTGGCAGGAACTGCTGTGGTTGGGCACCACAGTGGGGGGTTGGGGCTTGCCTCGGCTGACGAATACCCATTGTATTGTAATGGAAATAAAGGATTATTATTATTATTATTATTATTATTATTATTATTATTCTACTATGCTCAAAATCGCTGTATTTTTATACTAGGCAATGTATGAAATTATGAACGACAATATAGTTTTATTTTTTCTATACTAATATCAGTAACATGGAGCCACTTAGTGACCATGGCTAGTTTGTTTCTTGCTCGTAGAGTGGCTTCTGTCATTTCCAAGTCACATCATCATGTCACCTTCAAACTTATCTCATGATTTGTGTATAAGTGGATTGTGCTCGTTATCTATATTTATCCCCAAGTGCACTCAAGTAATCCTTTGGTGTTATCTTGCTTGATTAGAATATCTAATGTCTAAATTCTGTCACCAACTTATTGTTTCTTATCTGCTTTTATTCTCCTTCTAAAAGCTCAAGTCCACCTCTTCTAGCCAGTTATCTTCTTCATTTCGACTATTCTTATATTCTGATCCAATTTCACATTAAATCAGTTTTCCTATATTTTGTGAAGGAGATAAGTAGATCAAATATTTGTTTTTTTTATTATTATCTGATATTACTGGGTACTTTGTAATCTTTCTTTTGATTAGTGGAATAATACGCTATTTATTATTTTTCTTGCCAGACTGGTCTTTTGTTTACGTGAGAAGAATATAAAGAACTCGCTTAAATGGCCAATGCCCCAGAAAGATTTTGCGTTGAGGACCTGAAGAGGGAGAGAGAAAAATGCACTTTTGATCGAGAAGAATTAACTAACTTGATCGATGGAGGAAGAGATAAGACTGCCTTTCGTAGAAAAATAAGTAAGATTTAAACATCAAAATTGTAATAATATTTATTAGCCTAAGTTATGATTACAATATATTGTAAATTTTTAAAGGCTCCTGCTATTCTAAGAGTATATATTAATATTTAAGGTTCCTTTATATTTCTGTCAGCTTCGAAGGAGGCCAAGTCTGGAGAGTAAGGCGGGTGGTCTACCAATTCGAAGCCAAAGTCCCTTATTTTCCGTAGAGTTTCATGTGCTCTGTATGCTTGTGCATTGTCTAGCAAAAACAGGACATCAAGGTTCAGCTTTCAACGACGTTTCTGCTTCATAGACTCATGCAGTTTGTCCAAAAGAGATATATAGTATTCTGCATTATCGGTGACACCCTTTGGTAGGTATTTGTCCTAAAACCCAGAAGCCAAAATCTTTCGTTCTGACTTCTGGGTCCGGAACTTCTTGGGATGCAGTGAACCGCTGTGCTGCAAATTCCATTAATTGCTACTTGATCTGGGGATCATAGTAATGAAGCCAAATTTCATGACTAAACGAGCCATAAAATCAGCCAACCCAGCAGCAAGCCAGTCCAAAATCGGCTTTGACATGGTCATTCTGATGCGTTTCTGATCTGCGTTCAGGCAATTAGGCACCTACTTTGCGGAAATCTTTCTCATGCCCAGAATGTTGTGGATGATATGGCCAACTCTTTCGTGGGAATTCCCCAGAGTCTCAGCCATGCCCTTAGCTGAAATCTGGCTGCCCTCGAATATCATGACATACACAACGTCAGCTTTGTCCTCTGTGGTTGCGGAAGACGGCTGTACTGACTGGGTTTTATCTGTGACCTCGAAATGACCAGTCCGAAACCTTAACCCCAAGAATATCGCACCATGGATTTCCGCTGCTCCTTTGCCTTGCGAGAAGAGGAGTTCCATGACCACCCGTACTTCAATTTTACCAAAATTCTCAGTAGGAGATGAAATCATGCGCTAAATCGGTAAACAAGAGGAAAATATTTTGGATACCATCATGATTTTTTTGCATATCTTTTTCTAAATAGTTGTCCTACCTCCCTGTAAAGGTAACACCTCTACCATTTCCCGATACCCTTAAAGCCAGGGGCTTTTCAACACTCTTTTATGTGTGTGTGTGTGTGTGTGTGTGAGAGTGTGTGAATGTGTCTATATATATATATATATATATATATATATATATATATATATATATATATATATATATACATATATATACATATATATATATATATATATATATATATATATATATATATATATATATATATATATATATATATATATATATATATATATATATATATATATATATATATATATATATATATATATATATATATATATATATATATATATATATATATATATATATATATATATATATATATATATATATATATATATATATATATATATATATATATATATATATATATATATATATATATATATATATATATATATATATATATATATATATATATATATATATATATATATATATATATATATATATATATATATATATATATATATATATATATATATATATATATATATATATATATATATATATATATATGGTAAGAAAAGCCCATTGAATAATATATATATATATATATATATATATATATATATATATATATATATATATATATATATATATATATATATATATAAGTATTATTGATTTCGTGACCTTTACTGGTCACCTTCTCAAAGGACAATGGCCATTTTACTTTGAGAAGGCGACCAGTGAAGGTCACGAAATTAATAAGTACTTTATATATATATATATATATATATATATATATATATATATATATATATATATATATATATATATATATATATATATATATATATATATATTTTATTGCTTTATTTAATGGGCTTTTCCTACCATTTTAGACTGCATGTTAACAGTCCAGTGTTATTAATATATATATATATATATATATATATATATATATATATATATATATATATATATATATATATATATATATATATATATATATATATGTAGGTATGTAAGTATGTATGTATGTATGTATGTATGTATGAATGTATGTATGTATGTATGTATGCATAAATGTATGTATGCATGTATGTATGTATGCATGCATGTATATATATATATATATATATATATATATATATATATATATATATATATATATATATATATATATATATATATATATATATATATATATATATATATGAATCATTTTTTTACCCCGACCGGGGCTCGAACCTAGGATTTATGATTACTAAGTCAAGGCGCTACCACTACAACACAGAAGGTTAAAAGGAATCCAACCTTATAGCTTATATCTGCTATACTTAGAAATGATCGCATTCTAACTGAATGCCACTATGTTCATATTACAGATTCCCCAACCTCACTCGTGGCTTCATTTTAGCATTTCATTCAATTCCCAATCTCATTCGGGCCATGAAATAACCAAATAAGCACATTACATATGTGAAAACATGAATCATTTTCTT
>JAXCGZ010000030.1:207500-215000 GCA_037179515.1 Halocaridina rubra
GTAAACCCCCAAATGATAAAGAGTCATGGTGGTGGAATGGGGAAGTGCAAGAATGGTTGAAGAACAAGAAAGAAGCTAAGAAAAAGGCAGATTTATCAGGCCTGGAGCAGGATAAAGAAGAGTACAAACAGTCAAAGAAGGAGGCAAAGAGAGCAATAGCGACAGCAAAGGCATAGACACTGAATGAAGTCTATGAAGAGCTGGAAACACCAGAAGGAGAGAAGAAAATATTGCGAATTGCCAAGGCCCGAGATAATAAAGGATAACCATGGAGTTGTTCTAGCAGAAGAGGATGAAATAAAAACCAGATGGGAAACTTATTTTGATGGATTACTAAATGAAGAGAACCCAAGAGCAATATTTGAAGATGGACTTCCAAATGAAGCAGTTACAACAACAGTGACTAGAAAAGAGGTAGAATAGGCAGTAAGGAAAATGAAAAATGGAAAGGCAGCAGGACCTGATAAGATGCCAGTGGAGGTATGGAAGAGTCTTGGAGAGGAAGGCATAGATATCTTGTGGGACTTAATGCAAAAGATCTTTAGTTAGGAAAAGATACCAGAGGAGTGGCAAGGAAGCCTAATCATCCCAATCTATAAAGGGAAGGGAGACATTCAGGAGTGTGGAAACTATAAAGGTATAATGTTGTTAAGTCATACAATGAAGATATGGGAGAAGATCAGAAAGAGGAGACTCAGAGAGGAAACGACAATTGGGGATGAACAGTTTGGCTTCATGCCTGGAAGAGAGACAGTGGATGCCATATTTGCCTTGAGGCAAATGATGGAAAAGCATCGGGAGAAACAGAGAGGACTGCATATGGTCTTTATTGACCTGGAAAAGGCATATAATCGAGTACCACGCCAAGAGGTGTGGAGGTGTATTAGAGAAAAGAGAGTCCCCGAGAAATATGTAAGAATCATCCAAGATATGTATGAGAGGGCAGAGGCTAATGTTAAGAGCAGTGTGGGCTTGACGAAAAGTCTCTCAGTAAATGTTGGTCTGCATCAAGGGTCTGCTTTGAATCCATATCTATTTGATTTGGTCTTGGAAGTAGTATCCAAGGGTATTAGAGATCAGTCACCATGGTGTATGCTTTTTGCAAATGACATTGTACTGTGTAGCAACAGACGAGAGATAGTGGAGGAGAAGCTTGAGTAGTGGAGAAGAGTGATGAAGGATAGAGGACTGAGAATCAGCAGGAAGAAGACAGAGTACTTGTGGTTGAGAGATGATGAGGGTGGGGAGGTCATTTTGCAGGAGGTGTTGAAGAGAGTTGAAAAGTTCAAGTATTTGGGATCAACAGTAGCAGAGGATGGTGACCTAGAGTCAGAAATAACCCACAGAATACAAGCAGGATGGAAGGACTGGAAGAAAGTGTCTGGGGTGCTGTGCGACAGGAGAATAGGGATAAGTTGAGGGGTAAAGTGCATAAGACAGTTGTTAGACCTGCGATGATGTATAAAGCAGAGACATGGGCAATAAAGAAGACACAAGAGAAAAAACTAGATGTGGCAGAGATGAGGATGTAGAGATGGATGTGTGGGGTGACAAGAAGCTATAAGATCAGAAACGAGGTAATTAGAGGTACATCAAAAGATAGAGAAATATCAGATAAGATACAAGAAAGTAGACTAAGATGGTATGCTCATGTCGTTAGGAGGGATGAACAGTATGTTGGGAGGAGGGTTGATGGAAATGGATATACAGGGTAGGAGAGGGAGGGGGAGACCAAAGCGTAGGTGGATGGATTGCATCAATGACGACCTGAGGTCTAAAGGTTTGTTGGGTGATGAGGTACGGGACAGGAACATATGGAGAACACTGTCCAGAAACATCGACCCCTCCTAAAAGTGGGAAAAGATGTAGACGAAGAGGAAGAAGATGTTAACTGCAGACTCTTTTCATCTTGATTTATCATTTGGCTCGGGTGTCTGTATGAGTTGCTCTTTGTAAGCATGCAATCGGTATTTCTTGTGAAGGACTTTGTGCACTGTTGAGTGTGGTAGCTGTAAGTATCTGAAAGCACCACGGATGGACTTTGGAGAACAATCAATGGCTTGTCTTACACGATAGATGTTTTCCTCAGATGTTCTTGTTCGTTCATTTCCTCCTTTATACAACACTGGCCATGTCTCCATAAATTTCTTGTGCCATGCACGAATTAACGGATGTGACGGTGGATCTCTTCCATACTTAGTTCTGTAGTTTCCCTGAGTCTGCGCATCCGATTTTGTTTCAATAACCAAGTAACTCATTGTGCCTTTTCTTGAGAAGTAGCCATTTTTTAGGGGTTCATTTAACAGTAACTTTTTCATCAACAGGGTACCTGAAATACACAAATGCAATGTGATTAAAAACTTTGATAAATGCTGAGTACATAAAATAAATCCGATTAAGATATATTCTTTAAATTGTAAAGAGACTTTATGGACACCCTGTACACACACACACAGTGTAAGAGTAGTTGATAATTGGAATTCGCTAAGCGAGGAGGTAGTTAATGCTATCTCAATCCATAGTTTTAAGGACAGGTATGATAAGTATCACTAAGTCTAAAAATGGAACCGATCAGGAGACGGGAAGATACGAGCTTTGGGCTCTTTCCCGTAAACACAATTAGGTAATCACAATTAGGTAATCACAACACACAGATAATGTGTTGGATATTGAAAATATTGAGTATGAACCACCAATTGGAAAGAGTGACCACTGTGTGTTGTTGATGGAGTATATCATTGAAGACATTCTTCCTGAGAGTAGAGGCACTGAGGACATGAGGAGGAACTATCCGAAAGGAGATTACATAAAAATGAATGAGCTTTTTGCAGTTATTGACTGGAGAACCTTATTTTACAACAAATCTGTACAAGAAATGTATGACATCTTTTGTGAGAAATATGGGAAGATAGTAGATTGCTGCATACCTGTCACCAAAGTAGGTGTAATTCATGCCAGAGAGAAATGGTTCGATAATGGGTGTAAAAGAGCTAAGGAGTGGAGAGACAAATGCTGTAAAAGGTATAGGAGGAGAAAAAACATAAATGCCTGGCAAACCTACAAAAGAGCAAGAAATGACTACCTAAGTAAAAGGAGAGAGGCAGAGAGAGATTATGAGAGGGACATCACCAGGAAGGCTAAAGAAAATCCCAAGCTTTTCCACAGCTTTATCAGAGGAAAACTGAAGGTAAAAGAACAGGTTTTAAGGCTAAAGAGAGTGGATGGAAGCATCACTGAGACGGACGAAGAGATCTGCAAAGAATTGAACAAGGAGTTTCAGTCAGTATTTACAGTAGAAAATACCCCACCCCCTCAGATTGCAGTGATAGAAGCTCAAGGGCCGGTATTAGAGAACATCAACCTTACAGCCACAGAGGTATGCAAAGCGCTGATGGATTTAGATGTTCATAAAGCTACAGGTCCTGATGACATATCCCCTCATGTGCTTAAAAAATGCGCAAACACAATATCAGTGGCACTAAGTATCATATTTAAGGAGTCACTGGAGTCGGGGGAGATTCCAAGATGCTGGAAACAAGCAAATGTGATACCTATCTTCAAAAAGGGAAGGAGGGATACGGCTCTGAACTATAGACCAGTTTCCTTGACCAGCATAGTTTGCAAACTTATGGAGAAACTACTAAGGAAACATATCTCTCTTCACTTGGAATCCTTCAACTTTTTGTCAGTGAGGCAACATGGCTTCAGAGAAGGAAGATCAACAGTAACAAACTTATTAGAATTTTATGATGAGGTAAGCCAAATCTTACAGGAAAGAGGGGGCTGGGCAGATTGCATATTCCTAGACTTCCAGAAAGCGTTTGACACTGTTCCACATGGGAGACTTATTAGGAAGCTGCAATCAATGGCTAGACTAGGTGGAAATGTCTTGGAATGGATAAAAACTTACTTAGAAGGAAGGGAACAGAGGGTTAGAGTAAGACACTCAGTGTCTGAATGGAGAAGAGTTAGTAGTGGAGTTCCACAGGGTTGAGTTTTAGGGCCACTTTTGTTCCTTGTATATGTAAATGACCTACCAGAGTCTGTAAATTCATTCATGAATATGTTTGCAGATGATGCAAAGATTGTGAAGAAAGTAAAAAACGAGAACAATGGTAGAGAACTTCAGGAGGATCTAAATAATCTGCATGAGTGGTCAGAAAAGTGGCTAATGAAATTCAATACCTCAAAATGTAAGGTAATGAGAATGGGTACAAGTGCAAGAAGGCCCAAGCTTGACTACTCGGTGGCTGGAGTACAACTTCAAGAGACAGAAAATGAGAGAGATCTAGGAGTAAACATACTGGCAGATTTGTCTCCAGAAATACATATAAATGGCGTAGTAAGGGCAGCATATGCATTCTTATCAAATGTAAGGGTAGCCTTCAGGCACATGGACAAGGAAATGTTCAGAAATATTTATGTAACCTATGTGAGGCCAAAACTCGAATATGCAGCCTCCTTTTGGAATCCGCACTTGAAAAAGCACATAGCTAAGCTTGAAAAAGTTCAAAGACATGCCACGAAACTGGTGCCAGAAATATGCAATCTCGGTTATGATGAGAGGCTGAGGGAATTAGACTTGCCATCACTCGAAGCTAGAAGAGTAAGGGGGGATATGGTGACAGTCTTTAAATTTCTTCATGGTTATGATAGAGTGGATAGGGATCGATATTTCGATATGGCTGGCTCTAGAACTAGAGGTCATAGTTTGAAGCTTCGTAAGAAAACTTGTTTGCAGGATGTAAGGAAATACTTTTTCAGTGTAAGAGTAGTTGATAATTGGAATTCGCTAAGCGAGGAGGTAGTTAATGCTATCTCAATCCATAGTTTTAAGGACAGGTACGATAAGTATCACTAAGTCTAAAAATGAAACCGATCAAGAGACGGGAAGATACGGGCTTTGGGCTCTTTCCCGTAAACACAATTAGGTAATCACAATTAGGTAATCACACACACACATACATATATATATATATATATATATATATATATATATATATATATATATATATATATATATATATATATATATATATATATATATATATATATATATATATATATATATATATATATATATATATATATATATATATATATATATATATATATATATATATATATATATATATATATATATATATATATATATATATATATATATATATATATATATATATATATATATATATATATATATATATATATATATATATATATATATATATATATATATATATATATATATATATATATATATATATATATATATATATATATATATATATATATATATATATATATATATATATATATATATATATATATATATATATGTATATATATATATATATATATATATATATATATATATATATATATATATATATATATATATATATATATATATATATATATATATATATATATATGTATATATATATATATATATATATATATATATATATATATATATATATATATATATATATATATATATATATATATATATATATATATATATATATATATATTCGGAAAGATAGATCTGCTTCTTTCACTCTTCATTTTGCTAATATTCGTGGCCTGAACTCTAATCTTTTGTCCGTGGAACTGAATTTGGGTACTTCCCTCCCTAACCTCCTCGTTCTCTCTGAACCCAGATGTCTAGCCATGCTTCCATTGACCAATTTCAAATCTCTCACTATAACCTGTATTCCCGTTTTCGTTCCTAAGGTGGGGTCTGTGCCTACTGCAACACTAAGACTCCTATTGCAAGGCTCATGGACCTTGAATCTCCGGACTTTGATGTTCTTTGGCTGAAAATCTATCTCTCCACTACCACTATATATCTTTGCTTCTGCTACTGTTCTCCAAACTCGACTGACTTTGTGTCTTTCTTTGAATATCTGTCCTCTTGCCATGAGTCCTTGCTATATTCTCAGCCACATACCAACGTTCTTTATATTGGAGACTACAATGTACACCACAGTGAGTGGTTTAATTCTTCTCACACTGATGTGGGAGGAAGTGAGGTTCTTGCTTTCTCTATTACTCACGATCTGGAGAAAATTATTAAACATCCTACTCGTTTTCTCAATCGACACGAACATGCAGCCAACACTCTTGACCTATTTCTTACCTCAAACCCTTGAAACTACTCTTATTATCTGCTTCCCCCCTCCCTTGGTAAATCTGACCACTCTGTGATCTCAATCTTTTCCATTTTTGTTTTCCCTAACCATCAATTCCTCCTACTCAGCACCGCCTTTGGCACTTTGAGTGTACCCAGTGTGAAGATTGCGTAACCTCCTCTTTGATATACCATGGGATGACTACTGCTTTCGGTCCGCAACCCTGATCAGGTAACCCTAAAAGCTGCCGAAATCATAACCTCGGGAATGGAGACATACACCCCTCTTTTATGAAAACTTTTTCCTCCCCCTAATCCTTGGTTTGACTGTGCCTGCTCCATGGCTTTTGAAGTCAGGGATCAGGCACACTGGTCGTACCAAGACTCTCCTTCTGATTTAACTCACTCTACTTTTATTGTAGCTAGGAATCGCTGTACTGCTCATGTTTGAAGGTCTAAGGCTTCCTTTATAAGACGAAAAGTTGATGACATTACTCTCCTCTCCCTCTGACAAAATATTCTGGTCCTTAGCCAAAAACCCCTCCAAAAACTTCTATAACTCAAGCTTTCCCCCTCTCATTCATTCTGATGGTCCTATAGCCAGTTCTCCCACTGACAATGCCACTCTCTTTGGCTCTTATTTTTCTTCCAAATTTCTGTAAATGATTCCAGCCTTATTGTTCCTCAATCTTTACCCCTTTCTAACTCTATGCCTTCCCTTATCCTTTCTTCACGCAAAGTACATGAGATTCTTCGTTCACAAAATACGTACAAGGCAGCTGGTCCCGATGGTATCCCTTCAAGGTTCCTTAAGGAGTTTGTAGATGGCTGAACTGGCTCCTGTGCTCTGCCGTCTTTTTTGCCTCATTCTTTCAACCAGCATCCATCATTCATCTTGTAAGCATACTCTAGTCTACCTGTTCTTATTAAGGGTGACCGATCTATTCCTTCAAACTACCAACCTATTGTTCTAACCTCTTCTATCACTAAAGTTCTTAAAACTTTACTTCTGACCACTTTTTGAAACATCTTCAATCTAACTCACTTATCTCCGATCACCAGTAGAGCATTCGCAAGGCAAGATCCACTGGTGACCTCCCATTCTATCTCTCTCAGGTATGGTCATCTTCTCAGAGGAACTATGGGGAAGGCTTTGTCGTCGCCCTTGATATCTCAAAGGCTTTTGACAAAGTCTTCACAAAGCTCTGTTGGCCATACTCCCTGTCTATGGCTTTACCCCTTCCGTCAGTTCTCTGATTTCAAGCTTTCTTTCTGACCACTTTATATCTGTGGTTGTTGACGGTGCAACTTCTAGCCCATTCCCTGTTACCAGTGGTGTTCCACAGGGCTCTGTTCTTTCACCT
>JAXCGZ010000031.1:0-77500 GCA_037179515.1 Halocaridina rubra
CCGGGACAAGTACTCATAGACCCAATTCCGTCCTCTCCTTGGATTATCACTACTTGAACTCCTAGTAAACATGATCTGGCTTCACTTTACCATTTTCTCCTTGTCCATCTTCACCATGTGTCCAGACCAGATTAGGTGTCTCCATTCTACTCTTTTTGAAACTTAATTTTTCCATCTCTCTTAACCAGCACATTCCTTAACACAGAATAACCAAGACTTCAACCAGTCTTAAAAGTATTTCAGCTCAAGCACTTCAATTTCTTTTTCTTACCTTTATTCTGAATCCAATATTTGCTACAGTACAAAATTATATGATCAAATGTCATAACATCAATCTTTATATACCTTGATATGGATCTCTCTCTACATCCTATGGATTGCCTCCAGCAGCTTTGTCCATATTCCTTATCATCACCTGCCTCCCTCCAAATATCTACAACTTTCAATCTTCTTGATTACAAGACCATTTAATCTTACCTCTATTTTTTCCAAATCACTATATCAACATCTTAATCTTGTCCACATTAAGTTATTGTCTCTCTTCTATATTACCTACCAAAATCATCTACAAACCTGTGTAGTTTTGCCTCTAATAAAGACATTAGTAGTTTTATATCCGAATAAGCCACTAAAGAGGTGTAAATAGTGAATAATTTATTTTACTTTCCCAATCCTCTCTCCCTCCTCCTGCATTCTAGTTCATCAGCCCAATCATGACATCTCTTCTTCATTATCATGCCAATTATAAACAGATTATACAGTACAGCCATCGTAATACATTTCACCCTTATCTTAGCCTGACATTTTCCATAGACCACTTTCTCTCATCCAACATGCTAGTCTCACCCCTCGTAATCTCAAATCTACTTTTATATTATCAAATCAAACAGATTATTCAGCAAATATGACAAATTCACCCTTATTGTAAGCTGACCTAAACTTTTTCTCATACATATTTCAAAAATTCGTATAAAAGCTTATCTTCCTTTCATCGTATGATATTCAGTACAGCGAATTAAGTTTCTGCTGCTGTGAACAATTGCATGTGAAAATTTTTCATATTTTAACAACTTAAAATATAAGGGAACCAGTGGTTTTTAAAATATTATGCAGCATTAATATTGAAAAGGCGGGGTGTCCCTACAAAGAGAAAACAATCTGATGAAAGTATTGCTATAAATATGGTGCCCATGCTATTAATGAAAGTGCCTTTCCTGTAAATGTCCTTTACATATCTAAAACCATAAAACTATTGCTGTTTCCCTAGAAACCTTATAATAAGAAACCTCTGCTTGTCTGGATTAATAACTATGACAAATCAGGTAATACTGCCTCCAAACAACAAACTTGCCTCCAAATGTTTTATTATACAGGTACCAGGACAAAACATACTTATAGACAATTCAGTCATATCACATATAACTTGCAGCATGTATGTGACAAAACATATAATTCTGGTTACAAGGTATAAAATGTACTTTAACTGCTTTCAACATTGTCATCTACAAGTACAGAAAGCATTTTTAAAAGTACTTCTGTGAGCAAATGCTAATAGTCATCTGATATATATATCTAATGTGGTATATATGCAAAGTAGCAATACACCAACCAGTTAGGCTAGGTCAACCTGTGTTTCAGTTTCTTAAATATCTGAACAATTCAAAATTACTGAGCACAACAGTATATTTCTAAATCTGAATATAATTAGAGGAGTTTCAGCTAGGTAACTTAAAACCTTCTTAATTAATGCCAACACTTTTTCTACAAATTTTATACCTTTTCTGTCAGGGGACAATACTGAAGAATAAATCTGAAAGTCAAACTGTTCCATTCTCTTCATTAATATCTAAATATTTAGGATTCATTAAACTAACAGCATACAGTACTGTACTATTAAAGCTAAACATAACTAGGGGATGGATAGAGGAGTTTCACCTTCATTAGCCTGAAACTTCTTGCATAACACTACACTTTCCATAAAAATTTTATATATATATATATATATATATATATATATATATATATATATATATATATATATATATATATTATATATATATATATATATATATATATATATATATATAGTGATCCCTCATTTATCACGGGGGTTCAGTTCCGGGACCGACCGCGATAGGTGAATTTCCGCGAAGTAGGATCACTCTATATGTACATAGGTATCTTACATTTATTTTTACGTTTACTGTATAAACCCTCCATGTACTGTTAACAAACCACCCTTTACTTTATTAATAACAGCATGCAAGCATAAATTTAATTTTTTTGTATATGAAAGTGATAAGTAAACTTACCGTGAATGAGGCGGTAATGACATGGTATCATCGAGAAGGTTGCAGAAGGTCACTGAACGAACCATATTATCATCATGTTCTTGTGAGAGTTGTTGGAGCGCTTTCACGTGTTCATACAGGGCTGCTAGACGTTCGAGTGTAAGGCCAGGTTCTTCGACTTCCTCGTGGCTCAGTTACGAAGTAAATTAAATATACAGTACATAGGAAAACCCTTGATCATTATGAAAAATATGGAAGTTGAGAGGCCAAGTATCCTATCAGTGATGTTTTGAAATACAGTAGTACTTTGGACTTTGTACAAACTGGTCTCAATTCAGGTCAGTCTTCAGAAACCAACTGTGTTCCTTCTCCTTCTATGATGGAGGTGGGTGGCATAGAAAACTGTGAAAATGACACTAATACTCCCCCAGTAGAGGAAATCTCTGGTAAATCACACGTAAAAGAAGATCTGCAGAAGCCGCTTGAAATTAAAGAGGAGTCTGTTAAGGCAAAGGAAATGATACTGATGCTCCCCCAGTAGAGGATATCTCTTGTAAATCACACGTTAAAGAAGATCTGCATGAGCCGCTTGAAATTAAAGAGGGGCCTTTTGAGGCATAGGAGACTGTTATCGAAAGAACCCAACCCCTGAAGCATAACATATTAATAAGCATAACACAAACTGCACATGTCAGTTACACAGAACGAGTGAGGCGAGACAATGGAAGATGGTGGGAGAACTAAACTTCATTCAAAACGCAATCAGACCCCATGATACAGAACATACAGAAAAACAATTATGTGATTCGTCGTCTCCCCACCCTTTCAGCCTATAGCATTCCATGAACTATCTCACGTAGGTGCGAGCCTTTGCGTTTTCCAAAACGCCAATACAGTGTACGCTATCGTACAGTATTTCACATGGCGCAATACAAGTGACTTGAGTGTATATGTTTAAATTTGTTTTTTTTACTATTTTTTACTGTTTTATTACTCTTAGGCTAGGTAGGAAATACTTATTTATATCAATAAAATAATGAAAATTTCAATATGTACTAGCTCATGTAGGAGCGACCCTTGTCGTTTTCCAAACGCTGATACCGGTAACTTATTTTACATGGTGTAATACTGTGATTATTTATGTTTTTTACTGTTTTATTATTTCTAGGCTAAGAATTATATTTTTTTTTATCAATAAAATAATGAAGCTACTGGAAATTTTAATATATGCTAGCTCACGTTTGGTGTGACCCTTTGGGTTTTCCAAAACGCTGATACCGGTATCGTACTTTCTATGGTGCAGAGTTACATGTTCAAATTATGTTTTTTATTATCCTTAGGCTTTGAAATACATTTCTGTATCAATAAAATTATGAAAATATTTGTTTTCAGTAAATAATGAAAATACTGAAAAGTTATATTTTATTTATATTTTCGTATATACCCAGAAAAAAAACCTCACCAAAAAAAAAAAAAAACCGCGATGCACTGAATCCGTGATAGG
Organism: Halocaridina rubra; assembly: GCA_037179515.1. NCBI lineage: Eukaryota > Metazoa > Arthropoda > Malacostraca > Decapoda > Atyidae > Halocaridina > Halocaridina rubra. The sequence goes on from JAXCGZ010000031.1 coordinate 3,796, forward strand.
TGAACCGCGATATAGCGAGGATTAGTGTAATATATATATATATATATATATATATATATTATAGATATATATATATATATATATATATATATATATATATATATATATAGTATATATATATATACAGTGTTCTCCCGGTTTATTCGCGTTTCTTGGTTCGCGTTCTCACTGTATCTTTTTTTTTTTTTTTTTTTTATAAGATTGTGACACCGGGAATAGGCCAAAAAATTATAAAATAAAACAGACTTTATCAGGTTGTAAAGAGAAACAGAGATGGAGAGTGTAATGACCTGTCAGATGTGAAGGATTATAAAAGATGTGTAACGAATATCCAGCTCTCTGCTGGGTTTTTAATATACCTCTGCATTACTTTCATGATGTCTATTCCAATAATTCTGCTTAGATCTTATTATTGTTATTACTATTATTATTATTATTATTATTATTATTATTATCACTGGCAACAATAATTTTCCTTTTGATGATGATTGTGGAGACTATTATCATCATCATCATTATTATTATTATTAAGGGCTCATCACTGTTTGTACATCTGTTGGGTTATTTACTTTTAATAACTGTGTCAAGTGCCCCTCCCTAGTTGGCTGGAACAAAGAGGAGTGTGGGGGGTTGGGTAGAATAGAATGTTTGGAGAGAGAGAGAGAGAGAGAGAGAGAGAGAGAGAGAGAGAGAGAGAGAGAGAGAGAGAGAGGAGAGAGAGAGAGAGAGAGAGAGAGAGAGAGAGGAGAGAGAGGAGCGAGAGAGAGAGGAGAGAGGAGAGAGAGAGAGAGAGAGAGAGGAGAGAGAGAGAGAGAGAGAGAGAGAGAGAGAGAGAGAGAGAGAGAGAGAATCATTAAGTAACTCTAGTTTCATTCAAACCAAAACTACATTATTTATAGTAAAAATAATGGGTTTAATTACGAATTAGTAATATAATGATGATAATAATAATAATGATAATAATAATAATAATATAATAATGATAATAATAATACTAAAAATCTCCCCAATCATCATCAAAGGAAAATTATTGTTGCCCATAATAATAATAATAATAATATCTATGGAGAATTTTCAGAATAGACATCATGAAAGTAATGCAGAGAGCTGGATATTCATTACACATCTTTTATAATCCCTTCACATCTGACAGTTCATTACACTCTCCATCTCTCTTTCTCTTATACAGCCTGATAAAGGCCGTTTATTTTATCATTTTTGGCCCTGTCCCCGGGTCCCGGAACCGAACTACTGCGATTAAGGGGGGGAACACTGTGTGTATATAATTATATATATATATATATATTATATATATATATATATATATATATATATATATATATATATATATAATATATATATATATATATATACTATATATATATATATATATTACAGTGATCCTTCGCTCTATCGCGTTGTCTTGCCTCGCGAATTCACTGTACAGCGATTTTTTTTAGGCAAATTTTTTTTTTGGGGGGGTATAATATGCAAAAATATAATAAATATTAAAAAAAATAAAAATTTTCACTATTTTAATTTTTTTTATTGAAAAAAAAATATTTCATTATTTAATTGATAAAAGAAATTAATTTCCCAGCCTACGAATAATAAAACAGTAAGATATAGTAAAAAAAAACACTTAAATTTGAACATGTAACTCTGCACCATAGAAAGTACGATACCGGTATCAGCGTTTCGGAAAACGCAAAGGGTCGCACCTACGTGAGCTAGCATATATTAAAATTTCCAGTAGTTTCATGATTTTATTGATAAAAAAACACGTATTTCTTAGCCTAAGAATAATAAAACAGTAAAAAATTGTAAAAAAACATAAATACTAACAGTATTGCACCATGTAAAATACAATACCAGTATCAGCGTTTCGGAAAACCAAAAAGGGTGCACCTACGTGAGATAGTACATATTGAAATTTTCATTATTTTAATTGATCCCCCGCTGTATCGCGGTTTCTTGGTTCACGTTTTCACTGTATCGCGTTTTTTTTTTTGGCAAATTATTATTGTAAAATACCTATGTACATGAGTGAGTCATGTAATTACCACTTCATTCACCGCAATTTTATCTATCACTTTCATATAACATTTACGTTGCATGCTGTTATTTATGAAGTAAAGGGTGGTTTGTTATCAGCACAGGGAGGGTTTATACAGTGTAAACGTAAAAATCAATTAAAATATCTATGTACAATATAGGCTGATCCTACTTCGTGATTTTCCTGTCTCGCGCCGGGTCCAGGAACCGAACTACCCCCGATAATAGGGGGATAACTGTATATTAAAATTTCCAGTAGTTTCATGATTTTATTGATAAAAAAACGTATTTCTTAGCCTAAGAATAATAAAACAGTAAAAAATAGTAAAAAACATAAATACTAACAGTATTGCATCACGGAAAATACGATACCGGTATCAGCGTTTCGGACAAAGGCTTGCACCTACGTGAAGATAGTTCATGGAATGCTATTGGCTGAAAGAGTGAGAGATCTGTATCATGGGGTCTGATTGGCTTTTTCATTGAAGTCTGGTTCTCCCACCATCTTCCATTGTCTCGCCTCACTCAGTTCAGTCTAACTCACATGTGCACCGTTCACGCTGTGCTTATTAATACGTTTTGCTTGTGATTTTTTTACTCACATATTTTAACCTCTGTAATGCCTCCCAAGCATCTTTCATCTTCTAAGGCTTCTGGTAGTGAGCCTAAGCGGCAAAGGAAGATGATAACCATAACAGATAAGGTGAAACTCTCTTACATATGCTGAAAGAAGGAAAGGTTACGGATGTCGGCCGCTATATTGGCCTCAATGAATAACAGCCGTAAAGCTGTTATTGGCTGCGGAATAATTTCCTCTGGCGTCTACAAACGTCATTACCACCTCATTCATGTACATATAAATTTGCGTTGCATGCTGTTATTTATAGAGTAAAGGATGGTTTTTTAACTGTGCAGGGAGGGTTTATACAGTAAACGTACAAATAATTGTAAAATACCTCTGTACATGAGTATGTCATGTCATTACCCCCTCATTTACAGTAAGTTTATCTATCACTTTCATATAAATTTATGCTTGCATGCTGTTATTTATGAAGTAAGAGGTGGTTTGTTAACAGTACAGGGAGGGTTTATGCAGTTTATACAGTGTAAACGTAAAAATAAATTTAAAATATCTATATACATATAGGGTGATCCTACTTTGCGAAAATTCCTGTCTCCCGCCGGGTCCCGGAACCGAACCTTCGCGATAAACGAAGGATCACTGTATATATATATATACAGTGATCCCCCCATTATCGCGGGGGTTCGGTTCGGGACCTGTCGCGAGACAGGAAAATTGCGGAGTAGGATCAGCCTATATGTACATAGATATTTTAATTTATTTTTACACCGTATAAACTGTATAAACCCTCCTGTACTGTTAACAAACCGCCCTTTACTTCATAAATATCAGCATGCAAGCATAGATTTATATGACATACCTCTGCATGTACTTTCATGATGTACTTTTACAATAAATTCTCCTTGACTGTTATAAAACCACCCTTCATTATTAATAACAACAACTAATTTATCTTTATGATGATAGTGGAGACTTATTATGTTATTGTTACGACATTTGTCATTTACCCTTATCTCTTTACAATAAGATTAATGTAGCTTTGGGGCTTGAAGGTGAACAAGCAGTTAAAATCAAAGATGTTTTGCCAGTGCATCTCTCTGTCAAACGAGCAATACAAATATGTCGAAATAATATCGTCAGCGAAATAGTCGCGATACTGTTAGTATTTATGATATATACTATTATATACTGATATATTATTCTTAGGCTAAGAAATACGTATATATATCAATAAAATCATGAAACTACTGGAAATATAAATATACAGTGTTACCCCGGCTATTCGTGCTTCTTGGTTCGCGTTCTCACTCTATCACGGTTTTTTTTTTTGGATAAATTATAATTTTATTTTATGGGTATATGCAAAAATATTAAAATATTGAAAAAAAAACATTTTCAGTATTTTAATTTTTTTTTGAAATTTACGTTGCGTGCTGTTATTTATAATGTAAAGGGTGTTTTTTTTAACAGTGCAGGGAGGGTTTATACAGTTCGTAAACGAAAAAATAATTGTAAATGAGTATGTCTGTCACGTCATTATCACCTCATTCACCGTAATTTTATTTATCACTTTCATAAAAATTTACGTTGCTTGCTGTTATTTATAATGTAAAGGGTGTTTTTTTAACAGTGCAGGGAGGGTTTATACAGTACGTAAACGAAAAAATAATTGTAAATGAGTATGTATGTCACGTCATTATCACCTCATTCACCGTAATTGTATCTATCACTTTCATAAAAATTTACGTTGCTTGCTGTTATTTATAATGTAAAGGGTGTTTTTTTTAACAGTGCAGGGAGGGTTTATACAGTACGTAAACGAAAACATAATTGTAAATGAGTATGTATGTCACGTCATTATCACCTCATTCACCGTAATTTTATCTATCACTTTCATATAAATTTACGTTGCTTGCTGTTATTTATAATGTAAAGGGTGTTTCTTTAACAGTGCAGGGAGGGTTTATACAGTACGTAAACGAAAAAATAATTGTAAATGAGTATGTATGTCACGTCATTATCACCTCATTCACCGTAATTTTATCTATCACTCATAAAAATTTACGTTGCTTGCTGTTATTTATAATGTAAAGGGTGTTTGTTTAACAGTGCAGGGAGGGTTTATACAGTACGTAAACGAAAAAATAATTGTAAATGAGTATGTATGTCACGTCATTATCACCTCATTCACCGTAATTTTATCTATCACATTCATAAAAATTTACGTTGTTTGCTGTTATTTATAATGTAAAGGGTGTTTGTTTAACAGTGCAGGGAGGGTTTATACAGTACGTAAACGAAAAAATAATTGTAAATGAGTATGTATGTCACGTCATTATCACCTCATTCACCGTAATTTTATCTATCACTTTCATAAAAATTTACGTTGCTTGCTGTTATTTATAATGTAAAGGGTGTTTCTTTAACAGTGCAGGGAGGGTTTATAAAGTACGTAAACGAAAAATATTTGTAAATGAGTATGTATGTCACGTCATTATAACCTCATTCACCGTAATTTTATCTATCACATTCATAAAAAGTTATGTTGCTTGCTGTTATTTATAATGTTTTTTTAACAGTGCAGGGAGGGTTTATACAGTGTAAACGTAAAAATATATTAAAATATCTATGTACATATAGGCGGATCCTACTTCGCGGATTTCCTGGTTCGCGGCTGGTCCCGGAACCAAACTACCGCGATAAGTGAGGCAACACTGTAAATATATATATATATATATTTACAGTGTTGCCTCACTTATCGCGGTAGTTTGGTTCCGGGACCAGCCGCGAACCAGGAAATCCGCGAAGTAGGATCCGCCTATATGTACATAGATATTTTAATATATTTTTACGTTTACACTGTATAAACCCTCCCTGCACTGTTAAAAAAACGCCCTTTACATTATAAATAACAGCAAGCATCGTAAATTTTTATGAAAGTGATAGATAAAATTACAGTGAATGAGGTGATAATGACGTGACATACATATCATTCACAATTATTTTTTCGTTTACGTACTGTATAAATCCTCCCTGCACTGTTAAAAAAAACACCCTTAACATTATAGATAACAGCAAGCAACGTAAATTTTTATGAAAGTGATAGGAAAACTTACCGTGAATGTGATGATGACGTGACATACATACTCATTTACAATTATTTTTTCGTTTACGTACTGTATAAACCCTCCCTGCACTGTTGAAAAAACACCCTTTACATTATAAATAACAGCAACCAACGTAAATTTTTATGAAAGTGATAGATAAAATTATGGTGAATGAGGTGATAATGACGTGACGTACATACTCATTTACAATTATTTTTTCGTTTACGTACTGTATAAACCCTCCCTGCACTGTTAAAAAAACACCCTTTACATTATAAATAACAGCAAGCAACGTAAATTTTTATGAAAGTGATAGATAAAATTACGGTGAATGAGGTGATAATGACGTGACATACATACTCATTTACAATTATTTTTTCGTTTACGTACTGTATAAACCCTCCCTGCACTGTTAAAGAAACACCCTTTACATTATAAATAACAGCAAGCAACGTAAATTTTTATGAAAGTGATAGATAAAATTACGGTGAATGAGGTGATAATGACGTGACATACATACTCATTTACAATTATTTTTTCGTTTACGAACTGTATAAACCCTCCCTGTACTGTTAAAAAAACACCCTTTACATTATAAATAACAGCAAGCAACGTAAATTTTTATGAAAGTGATAGATACAATTACGGTGAATGAGGTGATAATGACGTGACACACATACTCATTTACAATTATTTTTTCGTTTACGTACTGTATAAACCCTCCCTGCACTGTTAAAGAAACACCCTTTAAATTATAAATAACAGCAAGCAACTTAAATTTCTATGAAAGTGATAGATAAAATTACGGTGAATGAGGTGATAATAACGTGACATACATTCTCATTTACAATTATTTTTTCGTTTACGTACTGTATAAACCTTCCCTGCACTGTTAAAAAAAACACCCTTTACATTATAAATAACAGCAAGCAACGTAAATTTTTATGAAAGTGATAGATAAAATTACCATGAATGAGGTGATGATGACGTGACACACATACTCATTTACAATTATTTTTTCGTTTACGAACTGTATAAACCCTCCCTGCACTGTTAAAAAAACACCCTTTACATTATAAATAACAGCACGCAACGTAAATTTAAAAAAAAAAAAATTAAAATACTGAAAATGTTTTTTTTCAATATTTTAATATTTTTGCGTATACCCATAAAATAAAATAATAAATTATAAAAAAAAAAACGCGATAGAGTGAGAACGCAAACCAAGAAGCGCGAATAACCGGGGTAACACTGTATATATATATATATATATATATATATATATATATATATATATATATATATATATATATATATATATATATATATATATATATCGCGCTATTTCCCTGACGATATTATTTCGAATATTTGTTTGCTGTTTGACAGAGAGATGGATGGAAAAACATCTTTGATTAACTCTTGTTCATTCAACCAAAACTACATTATTTATTGTAAAAATAATGGTTTAATGACAAATTCGTAATAATAATCATAATAATCTCCACAATCATCATCAAAGAAAAATTATTGTTGCCAATAATAATAATAATAATAATAATATCTAAGGAGAATTTTTGGAAAAGACATCATGAAAGTAATGCAGAGGTATATTAAAACCCAGCAGAGAATTGGATATTCAATATACATCTTTTATAATCCCTTCACATCTAACAGGTCATTACACTCTCCATCTCTCTTTCTCTTTACTTTATGTATTTTTCATGCCCACGCCCGATAAAGGCTGTTTGATTTTATTATTTTTTGGCGCGTCCTGATGTCACAATCTTTTTTTGTGTTCCTTCGATTATCGCGAAGGTTCGGTTTCGGGACCCGGGGCGAGACAGGAATTTCGCGGAGTAGGATCACCCTATATGTACATAGATATTTTAATTTATTTTTACGTTTGCACTGTATAAACCCTCCCTGTACTGTTAACAAACCACCCTTTACTTCATAAATAACAGCATGCAAGCGTAACCTTATATGAAAGTGATAGATAAACTTACTGTGAATGAGGTGATAAAGACATGACATACTCATTTACATAGGTATTTTACAATTATTTTTACGTTTACTATATAAACCCTCCCTGCACTGTTAAAAAACCACCCTTTACTTTATAAATAACAGCATGCAACGTAAATTTATATGTACGTGATAGGTAAACTTACCGTGAATGAGGTGGTAATGAGTTTGTAGACGCCAGAGGAAATTATTCTGCAGCCAATATCAGCTTTACGGCTGTTATTCGTTGAGGCCAAAATAGCGGCCGACATATCTAAGAGTTTCACCTTATCTGTTATGGTTAACATCTTCCTTTGCTGCTTAGGCTCACTACCAGAAGCCTTAGAAGATGAAGGATGTTTGGGAGGCATTGCAAAGGTTAAAATATGTGAGTAAAAAAATCACAAGCAAAACGTATTAATAAGCACAGCGTGAACGGTGCACATGTGAGTTAGACTGAACGAGTGAGGCGAGACAATGGAAGATGGTGGGAGAACCAGACTTCAATGAAAAAGCCAATCAGACCCCATGATACAGATCTCTCACTCTTTCAGCCAATAGCATTCCATGAACTATCTTCACGTAGGTGCAAGCCTTTGTCCGAAACGCTGATACCGGTATCGTATTTTCCGTGATGCAATACTGTTAGTATTTATGTTTTTTACTATTTTTTACTGTTTTATTATTCTTAGGCTAAGAAATACGTTTTTTTATCAATAAAATCATGAAACTACTGGAAATTTTAATATACAGTAATCCCCCTATTATCGGGGTAGTTCGGTTCCTGGACCCGGCGCGAGACAGGAAAATCACGAAGTAGGATCAGCCTATATGTACATAGATATTTTAATTGATTTTTACGTTTACACTGTATAAACCCTCCCTGTGCTGATAACAAACCACCCTTTACTTCATAAATAACAGCATGCAACGTAAATTTATATGAAAGTGATAGATAAAATTGCGGTGAATGAAGTGGTAATTACATGACTCACTCATGTACATAGGTATTTTACAATAATAATTTGCCAAAAAAAAAACGCGATACAGTGAAAACGTGAACCAAGAAACGCGATACAGCGGGGGATCAATAAAATAATGAAAATTTCAATATGTACTATCTCACGTAGGTGCAACCCTTTTTGTTTTCCGAAACGCTGATACTGGTATTGTATTTTACATGGTGCAATACTGTTAGTATTTATGTTTTTTACAATTTTTTACTGTTTTATTATTCTTAGGCTAAGAAATACGTTTTTTTATCAATAAAATCATGAAACTACTGGAAATTTTAATATATGCTAGCTCACGTAGGTGCGACCCTTTGCGTTTTCCGAAACGCTGATACCGGTATCGTACTTTCTATGGTGCAGAGTTACATGTTCAAATTTATGTTTTTTTTACTATATCTTACTGTTTTATTATTCGTAGGCTGGGAAATTAATTTCTTTTATCAATTAAATAATGAAATATTTTTTTTCAATAAAAAAATTAAAATAGTGAAAATTTTTATTTTTTTAATATTTTAATATTTTTGCATATACCCCCCCAAAAAAAAAAATTTGCCTAAAAAAATCGCTGTACAGTGAATTCGCGAGGCAAGAAACGCGATAGAGCGAAGGATCACTGTATATATATATATATATATATATATATATATATATATATATATATATATATATATATATATATATATATATATATATATATATATATATATATATATATATATATACACACAGTGTTCCCCCCCTTATCGCAGTAGTTCGGTTCCGGGACCCGGGACAGGCCAAAAATGATAAAATAAAACGGCCTTTATCAGGCTGTAAAGAGAAATAGAGATGGAGAGTGTAATGAACTGTCAGATGTGAAGGGATTATAAAAGATGTGTAATGAATATCCAGCTCTCTGCATTACTTTCATGATGTCTATTCTGAAAATTCTCCATAGATATTATTATTATTATTATTATTGGCAACAATAATTTTCCTTTGATGATGATTGGGGAGATTTTTAGTATTATTATTATCATTATTATTATTATTATTATTATTATCATTATTATTATTATCATCATTATTATTACTAATTCGTAATTAAACCATTATTTTTACTATAAATAATGTAGTTTTGGTTGAATGAACAAGAGTTACTTAAAGATTCTCTCTCTCTCTCTCTCTCTCTCTCTCTCTCTCTCCTCTCATCTCTCTCTCTCTCCTCTCTCTCTCTCTCTCTCTCCTCTCTCTCTCTCTCTCTCTCTCCTCTCTCTCTCTCCTCTCCTCTCTCTCTCTCTCTCTCTCTCTCTCTCTCTCTCTCTCTCTCTCTCTCTCTCTTCTCATCTCTCCTCTCTCTCTCTCTCTCTCTCTCCAACATTCTATTCTACCCAACCCCCCACACTCTCTTTGTTCCAGCCAACTAGGGAGGGGCACTTGACACAGTTATTAAAAGTAAATAAACCAACAGATGTACAAACAGTGATGAGCCCTTAATAATAATAATAATGATAATGATGATAATAATCTCCACAATCATTATCAAAGGAAAATTATTGTTGCCAATTATAATAAATAATAATAATAATAATAATAATAATAGTAATAATAATAATAAGATCTAAGCAGAATTATTGGAATAGACATCATGAAAGTAATGCAGAGGTATATTAAAACCCAGCAGAGAGCTGGATATTCGTTACACATCTTTTATAATCCCTTCACATCTGACAGATCATTACACTCTCCATCTCTGTTTCTCTTTACAACCTGATAAAGTCTGTTTTATTTTATAATTTTTTGGCCTATCCCGGTGTCACAATCTTATAAAAAAAAAAAAAAAAAAAGATACAGTGAGAACGCGAACCAAGAAACGCGAATAACCGGGAGAACACTGTATATATATATATATATATATATATATATATATATATATATATATATATATATATATATATATATATATATATATATATATATATATATATATACACTAATCCCTCGCTATATCGCGGTTCACCTATCACGGATTCAGTGCATCGCGGTTTTTTTTTTTTTTGGTGAGGTTTTTTTTCTGGGTATATACGAAAATATTAAATAAAATATAAATTTTCAGTATTTTCATTATTTTACTGAAAACAAATATTTTCATAATTTTATTGATACAGAAATGTATTTCAAAGCCTAAGGATAATAAAAAACATAAATTTGAACATGTAACTCTGCACCATAGAAAGTACGATACCGGTATCAGCGTTTTGGAAAACCCAAAGGGTCACACCAACGTGAGCTAGCATATATTAAAATTTCCAGTAGCTTCATTATTTTATTGATAAAAAAAAATATAATTCTTAGCCTAGAAATAATAAAACAGTAAAAAACATAAATAATCACAGTATTACACCATGTAAAATAAGTTACCGGTATCAGCGTTTTGGAAAACGAAAAGGGTCGCTCCTACATGAGCTAGTACATATTGAAATTTTCATTATTTTATTGATATAAATAAGTATTTCCTAGCCTAAGAGTAATAAAACAGTAAAAAATAGTAAAAAACAAATTTAAACATATACACTCACAGTATTGCGCCATGTGAAATACTGTACGATAGCGTACACTGTATTGGCGTTTTGGAAAACGCAAAGGCTCGCACCTACGTGAGATAGTTCATGGAATGCTATAGGCTGAAAGGGTGGGAGACGACGAATCACATAATTGTTTTTCTGTATGTTCTGTATCATGGGGTCTGATTGGCGTTTTGAATGAAGTTTAGTTCTCCCACCATCTTCCATTGTCTCGCCTCACTCGTTCTGTGTAACTGACATGTGCAGTTTGTGTTATGCTTATTAATATGTTATGCTTCAGGGGTTGGGTTCTTTCGATAACAGTCTCCTATGCCTCAAAAGGCCCCTCTTTAATTTCAAGCGGCTCATGCAGATCTTCTTTAACGTGTGATTTACAAGAGATATCCTCTACTGGGGGAGCATCAGTATCATTTCCTTTGCCTTAACAGACTCCTCTTTAATTTCAAGCGGCTTCTGCAGATCTTCTTTTACGTGTGATTTACCAGAGATTTCCTCTACTGGGGGAGTATTAGTGTCATTTTCACAGTTTTCTATGCCACCCACCTCCATCATAGAAGGAGAAGGAACACAGTTGGTTTCTGAAGACTGACCTGAATTGAGACCAGTTTGTACAAAGTCCAAAGTACTACTGTATTTCAAAACATCACTGATAGGATACTTGGCCTCTCAACTTCCATATTTTTCATAATGATCAAGGGTTTTCCTATGTACTGTATATTTAATTTACTTCGTAACTGAGCCACGAGGAAGTCGAAGAACCTGGCCTTACACTCGAACGTCTAGCAGCCCTGTATGAACACGTGAAAGCGCTCCAACAACTCTCACAAGAACATGATGATAATATGGTTCGTTCAGTGACCTTCTGCAACCTTCTCGATGATACCATGTCATTACCGCCTCATTCACGGTAAGTTTACTTATCACTTTCATATACAAAAAAATTAAATTTATGCTTGCATGCTGTTATTAATAAAGTAAAGGGTGGTTTGTTAACAGTACATGGAGGGTTTATACAGTAAACGTAAAAATAAATGTAAGATACCTATGTACATATAGAGTGATCCTACTTCGCGGAAATTCACCTATCGCGGTCGGTCCCGGAACTGAACCCCCGTGATAAATGAGGGATCACTATATATATATATATATATATATATATATATATATATATATATATATATATATATATATATATATATATATATATATATATATATATATATATATATATATAAAATTTTTATGGAAAGTGTAGTGTTATGCAAGAAGTTTCAGGCTAATGAAGGTGAAACTCCTCTATCCATCCCCTAGTTATGTTTAGCTTTAATAGTACAGTACTGTATGCTGTTAGTTTAATGAATCCTAAATATTTAGATATTAATGAAGAGAATGGAACAGTTTGACTTTCAGATTTATTCTTCAGTATTGTCCCCTGACAGAAAAGGTATAAAATTTGTAGAAAAAGTGTTGGCATTAATTAAGAAGGTTTTAAGTTACCTAGCTGAAACTCCTCTAATTATATTCAGATTTAGAAATATACTGTTGTGCTCAGTAATTTTGAATTGTTCAGATATTTAAGAAACTGAAACACAGGTTGACCTAGCCTAACTGGTTGGTGTATTGCTACTTTGCATATATACCACATTAGATATATATATCAGATGACTATTAGCATTTGCTCACAGAAGTACTTTTAAAAATGCTTTCTGTACTTGTAGATGACAATGTTGAAAGCAGTTAAAGTACATTTTATACCTTGTAACCAGAATTATATGTTTTGTCACATACATGCTGCAAGTTATATGTGATATGACTGAATTGTCTATAAGTATGTTTTGTCCTGGTACCTGTATAATAAAACATTTGGAGGCAAGTTTGTTGTTTGGAGGCAGTATTACCTGATTTGTCATAGTTATTAATCCAGACAAGCAGAGGTTTCTTATTATAAGGTTTCTAGGGAAACAGCAATAGTTTTATGGTTTTAGATATGTAAAGGACATTTACAGGAAAGGCACTTTCATTAATAGCATGGGCACCATATTTATAGCAATACTTTCATCAGATTGTTTTCTCTTTGTAGGGACACCCCGCCTTTTCAATATTAATGCTGCATAATATTTTAAAAACCACTGGTTCCCTTATATTTTAAGTTGTTAAAATATGAAAAATTTTCACATGCAATTGTTCACAGCAGCAGAAACTTAATTCGCTGTACTGAATATCATACGATGAAAGGAAGATAAGCTTTTATACGAATTTTTGAAATATGTATGAGAAAAAGTTTAGGTCAGCTTACAATAAGGGTGAATTTGTCATATTTGCTGAATAATCTGTTTGATTTGATAATATAAAAGTAGATTTGAGATTACGAGGGGTGAGACTAGCATGTTGGATGAGAGAAAGTGGTCTATGGAAAATGTCAGGCTAAGATAAGGGTGAAATGTATTACGATGGCTGTACTGTATAATCTGTTTATAATTGGCATGATAATGAAGAAGAGATGTCATGATTGGGCTGATGAACTAGAATGCAGGAGGAGGGAGAGAGGATTGGGAAAGTAAAATAAATTATTCACTATTTACACCTCTTTAGTGGCTTATTCGGATATAAAACTACTAATGTCTTTATTAGAGGCAAAACTACACAGGTTTGTAGATGATTTTGGTAGGTAATATAGAAGAGAGACAATAACTTAATGTGGACAAGATTAAGATGTTGATATAGTGATTTGGAAAAAATAGAGGTAAGATTAAATGGTCTTGTAATCAAGAAGATTGAAAGTTGTAGATATTTGGAGGGAGGCAGGTGATGATAAGGAATATGGACAAAGCTGCTGGAGGCAATCCATAGGATGTAGAGAGAGATCCATATCAAGGTATATAAAGATTGATGTTATGACATTTGATCATATAATTTTGTACTGTAGCAAATATTGGATTCAGAATAAAGGTAAGAAAAAGAAATTGAAGTGCTTGAGCTGAAATACTTTTAAGACTGGTTGAAGTCTTGGTTATTCTGTGTTAAGGAATGTGCTGGTTAAGAGAGATGGAAAAATTAAGTTTCAAAAAGAGTAGAATGGAGACACCTAATCTGGTCTGGACACATGGTGAAGATGGACAAGGAGAAAATGGTAAAGTGAAGCCAGATCATGTTTACTAGGAGTTCAAGTAGTGATAATCCAAGGAGAGGACGGAATTGGGTCTATGAGTACTTGTCCCGGAGAGTCCTTGATATCCATGAGGGCAAGAAACATGCTAGAAATATTTATGAAGAAGTGGAATGTACACCCTACCTTCTCATGACAGCTATGAGATTCAACAAGCCCTTATGAAGAACCCAGGGAAAAACATGAAAGTGTATTTTATATTTTGCTTAGTTACAAGCTTTGTCTTGTTTACATTTTCCCACATTCATGTGTGTGACAGAGCAAATTATTCTGATAGACTATTTTAAATGGATATGATTTTTGTTGTTCCATCCTTCAGTTGCAGCCACACTGCTGAATCGGAGGGAATGGTTACTTGTATTAAAATATTATGTACAGAAAGGTTTGGTGTTACTTTGTCCATGTTTCAAGATATTATTGATTGTTATGTCATAACATCTTTTCAGGTATACCCTATTCAGAACATTCCAGCTACACTGAGCTGGAACGTTTTGTCAAGTTCATTCGGCCTAAAAAGATCATTCCTACTGTCAACATGGGAAGTGAATATTCCAGAAAGGAGATGGAGAAATGTTTCAAAAAATGGACTACCTGATAACAGCAGGAGATACAGGCATAGGCATTGATATATAGTTTTTTAACAAAATGCTCCAGATGCATTCTTTGGAAGGTAAAGGTACTGTATATGTAAATTAGCGTGAGTGGAAATAAATTGGTAATCTGTTTCTATTTTCCTTATTTCTATGCAATAATTTTTGAAGATGCCTTCTCCATTATCAGGGAACTAAAATGTAATGGAACAAGTAAGGGTATATCCTTTAAATGTATTTGTGAAAAATCTAAAACTTGAATGATAATGAATATACATATTACCAAACTTGTGTAAATGTAACTAGCATAAATAAATATACTTAAAAACACATAAAAGCAGGTAAATATCACTACGTATATATAGAAATTAATATATACACTCACCTCTTGGAACAACGTGAGGATAGGTTCTCAAAAGGCACGGGTAATGTAACCAGTGATTTTCCATAAGAAATAATGATAATAGGCATAGATACGTTTTACAACCATACATAAACACACTATGCCAAAGATATAAGATAAGTAAAACATTTTATAAGTACATAAAGCTGAAAGACCTATATTTATTTATATTAATATACAAATAGTGCACAGTATAAAAGATATACAGATTTACAAATAAATACTGTAGTGCAAAGGGAAAATTAACACACCCAGAGAACAAACCCCTATCTGCAAACGTAAACAAAGATGACATAAGCGGTAGGAGGAGGTGGCGGTGAGGAGGTAACTTGAGATGGAGGAGAAGGAAAGGGAAGAGCAAACCCCTGGTTGTTGTTGGGGTTAATACTGGGTGAAGAGAGACTGAAGCACATGGCGGCATGGTGGGAAACTGCCTCAGAGGCGGTCACTTAGTTACTAAACTGAACCATTTTTTTCGTTTTTTCTCGCGCGCGTAGTTTGCGCATTTCATATTTTACTATTATTTTCATGATGTACTATTCCAATTTTGCGCAGTTAAAACACGCATCAAAAGCAAGGTGATTGTGTAACTGTATATATATATATAGATATATATATATATATATATATATATATATATATATATATATATATATATATATATATATATATATATATATATATATATATATATAATTTTATATATATATACACCTAGTTCTCAGAATAACGCCTAGATAGGTTCTTAGAAGTGACGGGCAAATGGAAAATGCGTGAAAAAACGAATCATTTTCCGTAGGCAACAATGATAATGGGCATAGATACGTTCCACAACCTTACATAGACACACTATGCCAAAGATGTAAGATAAATAAAGCATATTTTATAAGTACATAACAAAGCAGAAAGACCAGTAGTTATTTATATTAACATGCAAATAGTGTACAATATAAAAGATACAGATTTACTGTACAGTAAACAAATTAATGCACTCTATTATGTGGTTGGCAACAGACATACACTGGGACGTTCATGGTGGCCAGTTTTGCCAGATAAAGTGGATGTTTTTATCTTCAAATGTATAGTACATTTTAGGATATATGTTAATTACAATATGGTAGTACAGTAATTTAAATAAAAATGTACTTCATCTTTAAGATACATGAAAAAACTTACCAGCATGCATGTATATTTTTTATATTTATCATTTCTCTCATTCATCTATTCTGGCAACACTGATGGTGTCGGTGAGCACGAGGATGCAAACGTTTTGCCGCCTCCGTATCAGCTTATGCCCCCTCGCACTCTATTTCCCTGACGATATTATATTGAAATTTTGTTTGCTGTTTGTTCTTAATGCTTTTTTTCAATTTTCTTCATAATATTCGATCACATTAAGCGGTAGAAGAGGAGGAGGATGCGGGAGAACGAACCTCTATCGGCAAACGTTTTGTCACACTTCCGTATCAGCTGATGCACCCACGCACGCTATTTCCCTGATGATATTATATCGAATATATGTTTGCTGTTTCTTCTTAATGCTTTTTTTCAATTTTCTTCATAATATCCGATCGCATTAAGTGGTAGAAGAGGGGGAGGATGGCGGAAAAGTGCCTCCGAGGCAGTCGAGTTTTTACTAAAATGAAAATTTTATTTTGAATTTTGTTGCATGGGCGTTTTTCGCGAATTTCGTATTTTTTTACTATTATTTTTTAGGGGCATTATTGCAATTTCACTGGTAAAAAAGGCGCGGAAAAAACGAACAAGGTATATATATATATATATATATATATATATATATATATATATATATATATATATATATATATATATATATATATATATATATATATATATATATATATATATATATATATATATATATATGGATGGATTCGGTTTTACGTCACGAACTCCCTTTTCTACTAAGGGCTAGGACGGTTGCCTTCTTACGAAGGACTTGTTTTGGCAGATGTAATTGTTACCCTGAGTGTATGCCCTTACTAACCTCAGTCCGTGACGGGGCGCGAACCCTCGACCTACCGCCTCAGAGTCGCAGACGCTACCATTTTGCCACGGAGACTATATATATATATATATATATATATATATATATATATATATATATATATATATATATATATATATATATATATATATGTATATATATATATATATATATATATATATATATATATATATATATATATATATATATATATATATATATATATATATATATATATATATGGTAGGAAAAGCCCATTAAATAAAACAATGATAATATATATATAAAAAATACTTATTAATTTATAAAAATGTTATATATATATTTTCATTGTTTTATTTAATGGGCTTTTCCTTCCATTATAGACTGTATGCTAACAGTTTAGTGATATATATATATATATATATATATATATATATATATATATATATATATATATATATATATATATATATATATATATATATATATATATATATATATATATATATATATATATATATCGCGGGGGTTCGGTTTTAGGACCGGCCACGATAGGTGACTTTCCGCGAAGTACATTTTTTTTTTTTTTTTTTTTATCATTAGGACACCATGACGGGCCAAAAATGATAAAATAAAACAGCCTTTTTCAGGCTGTAAAGAGAAACAGATGGAGAGTGTAATGACCTGTTGGATGTGAAGGTATTATAAAAGATGTGTAATGAATATCCAATTCTCTGCTGGGTTTTAATATACCTCTGCATTACTTTCATGATGTCTATTGCAAAAATTCTCCTTAGATCTTATTATTATTATTATTCTTCTTCTTCTTCTTCCTCTATTTGCATTCCCATTTTCATATGGGGTCGCATCTCTTCACTAGTCGTCTCCACTGGTTCCGGTCCATCACTTGCTCCTCCCCCAGCTGTCTCTCTCTGAGATCCTCCTTCAGTCGGTCCTTCCACCGTAGTTTAGGTCTTCCTCGTCTACGTCTGCCCTCCACGTCCATCTCCATCACTCTCACACCCACGTAGTCTTCTTCTCTCCTCTTCACATGACCGAACCACTATAATCTCCTCTCCTGCGCTTTCGCCGACGCCTCCACCACCTTCACTGTACCTCTGATCCGGTCATTTCGTATCCTGTCCTCCCTCGTCACCCCACACATCCACCTCAGCATTCTCATTTCTGCGACATCTATCTTCCTTTCTTGAACCTTTTTCACCGGCCACCTCTCCGCTCCGTACAGCAACGCTGGTCTCACAACTGACTTGTACACATTTCCTTTCACTCTAGCACTGATTTTCTTGTCACATAGCACCCCTGATGTTCTCTTCCAGCTGTTCCCCGCTACCTGGATCCTATGATCAATCTCTCTCTCTAGGTCTCCATCCTTCGTTACGTAGGAGCCGAGGTATTTGAAGGCGTCCGCCTTTGGGAGCTTGTGGTCTTGCATGAACAGGTCGCCTCCTTGTGTCACATTGCACTCCAGGTACTCCGTTTTCTGTCTACTCACCTTCAGTCCGTAATCCTCCAGCAAACCCCTCCATAGCTCCAACCTCTCTTGCAATTCTTCACGGCTCTCGGAGACCAAAACAATATCGTCTGCAAAGAGCATGCTCCATGGTGCCTCCTTTGTCACTTCCTCCACCATCACATCCATGAGAAGGTTAAATAGATAGGGGCTAAGAGCTGATCCCTGATGGAGTCCAACTTTCACCTGAAAAGGCTTATCACCACCTTATCACCAAGATGCCTGGTAGACACTACTGTCTGTCAGCTGGCACTCCTCTTAGAAACCCTCTCCAGTCTTCTCGTTCTTCGTACCAGTTATTTTCTTCCACTTCCCGCATAGACGTTCCTCTCCTTTCCAAAGCTGTCGCCACACCTTCCAGCCATCTTTTCCTTGGTCGGCCCACTGGCCTCTTCCCTTGCGGCTTCCAAATAAGGTACTTCTTTGGTTTTCTATGTTCTTCCATCCTCATTACATGTCCGTACCACCGCAGCTTGCTCTTTTCTATATCATCCAGCAGGGGTAGCACATTCACTTCATTCCTAATGTACTCATTTCTAAATTTAGAAGGCTCTGTAGTGCCAACTGTACTTCCTACTCTTGTTGTGGCTTCCCTGTATATGTCCTGAACTATCTAGACATACTTCTCCTTCACTCCCTTCGACCTCATACTCCTCCACACCTCGCTTCTCGGGACCCAATCATAAGCTTTTTCCAGGTCAATAAACGCCATGTACAGCCCTCTTTGCTTATCTCTATATTTTTCCATTGTCTGCCTCATTGCGAATACTGCATCCATTGTTCCTCGACCTTTCATAAAACCAAACTGCTCACTACAAACTTCTGTCTCCTCCCTCAGCCTTTTATCCAACACTCTTTCCAGCAGTTTCATAGTGTGAGATGTTAGCTTAATTCCTCTATAGTTGTTGCAACTCTGGATGTCTCCCTTTTCTTTGAAAATCGGTACCATTATACTATCTCTCCACTCGTTCGGGATAGTCTTTTCCTTCATCACCATGTTCAGGAACTTTGTCAGCACCTGTATCCCTTCTTCGCCCAAACTCTTCCATACCTCTGCAGGAATCTGGTCTGGCCCTACTGACTTTCCATTTTTCATCTTCTTCAACGCTTCTCTGACTTCCGCCTCACTCACAGGGTCTACCTCTCCCTCCATTCCCACTCCTTCACCTCTTCGTATTCTTGGATTTTCCTGATTTAGAAGTTCTTCGTAGTAGTCCCTCCACCGCATTTTAATCATGTCGGGGTCAGTAAGCACTCTTCCGTTCTTATCCTTGATTTGCTTTATTGATGTTAGGTCCTTCGTCGATCTGTTCCTTTCTTTTGCTAACTTATAGATTCTCTTCTGTCCCTCCTTTGTTTCAAGGTTCTCATACATATCCTGCAGTGCTGCTGCACGCGCCTGTGCTACAGCCCTCTTCGCCTCCTTATTTGCATCTTTCAACATAGCTTTACGCTCCTCTGTTCTTTCCTTGTCGTAAGCTTTCTTCATCTCTTTCTTCTTTTCTATCTTCTCTTTGCAATTTGAGGACCACCACCAAGACTCTTTTCCGTTTCTCGGCTTCTTTCCAGATGACTTTCCAAGGACTTCCTCTGCCGTACTCCTGATCACTTCACTGTTCCTTTTCCACCACTGATCCACCTCCTCTGCCTCTTCTATCCTTTGTAGTGCTTTCCTCTTGAACTCCTGCCGCACCACCTCATCCTTGAGTTTCCACCACTTGATCCTAGGTTCTCCCCTCTCGACTCCGGTCCTTCGCGTCCTTACAACCAGCTTCGCCACAACTGGGCTGTGCTGCACTCCCACACACTCTCCTTGTAGTACTTTGCAGTCTTCCACTTCTCGGATGTTTTCTCTTCGATACAGGAGGAAGTCGATTTGACTCTCTCTGGTTAAAGGAAAACAAAATATATATTATTATTATTATTGGCAACAATAATTTTCCTTTTATGTTGATTGTGGAGATTATTATTTTTATTATTATTATTTTTATTATTATTACTATTATTATTATTATTATTATTATTATTATTTATTATTATTATTATGAATTTGTAATTCAACCATTATTTTTACAATAAATAATGTAGTTTTAGTTGAATGAACAAGAGTTAATTAACGATTCTCTCTCTCTCTCTCTCTCTCTCTCTCTCTCTCTCTCTCTCTCTCTCTCTCTCTCTCTCTCTCTCTCTCTCTCTCTCTCTCTCTCTCTCTCTCTCTCTCTCTCTCTCTCTCTCTCTCTCTCTCTCTCTCTCTCTCTCTCTCTCTCTCTCTCTCCTCTCTCTCTCTCTCTCTCTCTCTCTCTCTCTCTCTCTCTCTCTCTCTCTCTCTCTCTCTCTCTCTCTCTCTCTCTCTCTCTCTCTCTCTCTCTCTCTCTCTCTAACATTCTATTCTACCCAACCCCCCACACTGTCTTTGTCCCAACCAACTAGGGAGGGGCACTGTACACAGTTATTAAAGTAAATAAACCAACAGATGTACAGTGATGAGCCCTTAATGATAATATTAAAAATAATAATAATAATAAGAAGAATAATAATAACAATGATAATAATCTCCACAACCATCATCAAAGGAAAATTACCGTCGCCAATAATAATAATAATAAGAATAATAATAATAATAATAATAACAATAATGATAATAATAATAATAATAATAATAACAATATTAATATCTAAGGAGAATTATTGGAATAGACATCATGAAAGTAATGCAGAGGTATATTAAAACCCAACTGAGAACTGGATATTCATTACACATCTTTTTAATCCCTTCACCTCTGACAGGTCATTACACTCTTCATCTCTGTTTCTCTTTAAAGCCTGATAAAGGCTGTTTTATTTTATAATTTTTTTGCCCGTCCCGGTGTCACAATAATAATAAAAAAAAATTAAAAAAACCCGGTGCACTGAATTCGCGATAGGTGAACGCGAAATAGTGAGGGATTACTGTATATATATATATATATATATATATATATATATATATATATATATATATATATATATATATATATATATATATATATATATATATATATATATTATATAAAGAGAGAGAGAGACGCATCCCAGCTTACGAACAGGTTGATATATATATATATATATATATATATATATATTATATATATATATATATATATATATATATATATATATATATATATATATATATATATATATATATATATATATATATATATATATATATATATATATATATATATATACATGCATATATATATATATATATATATATATATATATATATATATATATATATATATATATATATATATATATATATATATATATATATATATATATATATATATATATATAAGCACATGACCATATGTGAAAACATGAATCATTTTCACCCCGACTGAGTCTTGAACCTGAGACTTATAACTACTAAGCCAAGGCGCTACCAACTACACCACAGAAGGTTAAAGGAAAACAAACTTTACTCCTTATATCTGCTATATTAGGAGTGAATGCATTTAATCTGAATGCTACAATGTTCACATTACTGTTTCCCCAACCTTACTCCACTCTTGGTTTCATATTCGCATATAATTCAACTCCTAATCTCATTCAGGACCAATAATGACCAAGTAAGCACATTATCGTATGTGAAAACATGAATAATTTTTATCCCATGATGCAAGTTTGCACGTTCCTTGAAACGTTGGAACCATCCATAACTTGTTGTGAAATAAGATTAGATTGCATTGGCACCACACTTTTCACATGTTCGTATCTCCGGATGTTCGTATGTCGTATGTTCATAATTTGAAAAGCTATTGTGCATATATAGACACTCCCCAACTTACAAACAAGTTAGGTTCCAGAAGTCTGTTCGTAAATATTGTTCATTAGTTGTGCTTTGGTAAAAAAAAGTACTGTGCAGTACATACATTTGCAGTACTGTACAGTACTTAGGTTAAAGACACTTACCAAATTTTCCATATAACACACGTTTAAAAAAAAAAGATACCTCAAAAAAACGCCCTGCGCATTATACTCGGATGGCTGGGTTTTTTGTAGGCCTTAAGGTCGAGGTTCCTGGTACTAGACTAGCACTTAAGACCCATGTTTGACACACTACAGCCCTGATGACACCAGAATGAAATCTATATGATTATGGGTGATTAAATTATGATTTTGTTGTTTTGGTCAATGGTTCGGAGGCTTTGTCTTTACAACCGCCCCTACTGAACACTGACGAATCATGGCATTAAATTTTCAAAGGTAAACAGGAATGTTAATAAAAACCTTGTTAAATACTTAAATTGTCCAGTTCAAGAATCCCGTGGTTACTATGCTTGGTAAATTTGGTAAGGTAATAAATATTTTTATGCTGAAGCCATAGCCATAATTGTTATTAAGAAAGTGACATTATCTGGTAACATATTCCATGAAACAAGGCTGGGCAAAGAATGAAATGCATAAAAAGTGAAACACAACCAATTGGCATATTTTTTTTTAATTTCAAATCCATAGCTGCTTGGGGTAAGCGCACAACTACCATAACACTGTTGTTTTATCGTGTTTAGCCGATGGAACTAAACCTCCACCTTTACTTATTTAAAAAAAAAAAAATGCCAAAGAAAAAACTTCGACCAGGTGTTCTTGTCCACATTCATTCTAAAGGATGGATGGACGAGGATGGGGTCAAATTATGGTTAGAAAACGTATGGTCACAGCGTCCTGGTGCCCTGCTTAAGAAACCAGCCTTACTGGTTTGGGACCAGTTTCATGCTTATAAATCTTAGAACACAAAGAAGAGAGTGCAGAACTTCAGAACAGTAATTGCTGTAATTCCAGGTGAGTTTACATGCCAGTTACAGCCATTGGATGTTTCTATTAACAAACCTTTTAAAGAGTTTATGAAAGAAGAGTGGGCGCAGTTGATGAGGAGCCCACAACATGAATTAACACCAACTGGTTGAATGAAGAGGCCATCAATTGAATAAGTGTGGAAATGGATAAAAATAATTCCTGGGATTCTATAAAGACTGAGACAGTTGTTAAAGTCGTTTAAGAAAGTGACATCAGCAATGCTTTAGATGGCACTGAGGTTGATATCCTCTTTGAAAGCAGCAGCAATGATGATCCAGATGGCCCAGGTGCAAGCTGTGTTAAATTATCTGGTTTTGAAGAAATTGAAGCCATTAATTTTCTGGATTCAAAAATGAGTGAAACTTTCTCTTCATTATTTTCCCTTTCATCAGTTTGATTACCATATTAATATATTTTTAGTTTTAGTAATCTTTTAATTGTATTTTACGGTATTTATGTAGTTTAATTGAAAACAAGGGTAATGTGATATGTGCAATAAATTTATTTTGTATTTTAATTGGAAATAATGGCAATGTGATATGTGCAAGAAATTGATTTGGTTTTAAATAATTTTGAAAAGATTAAAATGGGGTTTTTATTTTTTCCTAGATATTCCTTGCCAAAGTATAGGTGTGTGTTATATGGCGGGAAATAGGTTCTCAAAAGGCTTGTGTAAACCAAATTTTGCTTAATTTAAAGAGTATATTTCCATAGGGAATACTGTTAATAGGCATAGATACATTCCACAAGCATGTATAAACACACTATACCAAAGAAATAAGCTAGTTAAACACATTTTACAAGTACATAAGCAAGCTGGAATGCATATGTAAGCTAAAAATAAACAAGTGCAGTATTAAATATATACATATAAACAAAAAATAAACAAATTAAGTCACTATATAAAGTGAACAACAGATGTGTATTGGCGGTGATCAGTCGAATGGTAGGAGAGGGAGGAGCAGAGAAGGTGGAACTGGGAGAACTGTACTCTCACAAAGGTCACCAACACTTTTTGCCACTATCTGATTATAGAGGCGTGTTTTTACATGAATATGCGGAATATCGACCTAACATCAGTGGAACATTATAGCCTGCTGTTGGTTTCCAAGGTTCAGGTCCTGGGGAAGACAGTGCTCAGCCATAACAACTTGCGGACTGGATTATGAGAAAAATGGACCTAATGACCACTAACCAGAACTTGTGCCTTTTTTTGCAGTGTGGTCGGTCAGTACTTTCTACAAAATGTGATTTTCACCCTTATTGGGGTGATTTTTCCACATAAGTCATTGTTGTACTATTACAACAGTGATTTATGACTCTCTCTCTCTCTCTCTCTCTCTCTCTCTCTCTCTCTCTCTCTCTCTCTCTCTCTCTCTCTGTCTCTCTCTCTCTTTATATATATATATATATATATATATATATATATATATATATATATATATATATATATATATATATATATATATATATATATATATATATATATATATATATATATATATATATATATATATATATATATATATATATATATATATATATATATATATATATATATATATATATATATATATATATATATATATATATATATATATATATATATATATATATATATATATAAAACTAGAGAGAGAGCCATAAATCATTGTTGTATTAGTACAACAATGACTTATGAGGAAAAATCACTCCAATATGGGTGAAAATTCTGTTTTGTAGAGGGTACTGACCGACCACACTGCAAACAAAGGCACAAGCTCTTGTTAGTGGTCATTAGATCCATTTTTCTCTGAATAATCCGGTCAGAAAGACGTCATGGCTTAGACTGTGATCACTGCCACCACACACCTGTTGTCCACTGTATATAGAGTGAGTTAAGTTGTTTTATTTTTTGTTTATATATCTTTAATTCTGTGCTTGTTTATTTTTATTCTTACATGTATTCTAGTTTTTTTCTGGTCCTTCGAACCGGATGGTGCCTAGCCTAGCTAGCATACTTTACTACATTTACTGAATGGAATTTGGAATAGGCTACCTTTGGTATTGTTTTTGAACTTTGATATTAAAACATTGCGCATAAATCCATGGCATATTTTTTGTGATATCACTGCTGATGTCGAATTCTTTAGTCCAAGGGAAGGTTTAGATTAGCTATTTGAATACATGCGTGTGTAATCAAGTGTACCTAGGATATAAATATTATAATCCTAGTGAATTTAGGTATTAGTTTAGTTTGGCCACCTAGCCAAAATTATTGTGATTTGTATAAGGTAAAGATTAATCCAGCAAGATGTCTTTACCATCAATTGATGAAAGTAAAGCATTTGAACTTTACAAGGTTGTAACCGACGATCTGACAGATATGCTCAGTTCTATAGAACATGACCTTAAAGCGTCTCCTCCACCATCCTTACGGTCGTTACAGTTTTCAGAAGCAGAACTTACAAAGTTGTACGAGTCCATTGATGTACATTGGACAGCTAGTCAAGATGCTATTGATAGTACCCAGCTTAGCCAAGTTTCTAGAGAGCACAGAACTCTGAAACGTAATGCCTATAAAGTTCTCATACAAATTAAGTCAGCTATAGATGATCATTTGTCCTTTGGTAGTCAAGCATAAGCTACAACTAGTCAAGCTCCTAGTCAGACAGTAGTACCTGCTAGACCCCTTCCACACCCTAAGTTGCCTGAGATTAAGATTCCTGAATTTGATGGTCAGTTGAGTCAGTGGAATTGTTTTTGGGATTCCTTTAGTAGTTTAATTGATAGTCGTCAAGACATTGACCCAGTATTGAAATTTAACATGCTCAGATCTTATTTGAGAGGTAAAGCTTATAGAACCATTGAAGGTCTTCCCATAGCTAGTGGTAATTACAGTATAGCATTGTTTGTTGAGAAAAAGCTTTGCCGACAATGACCTTTTGTTGCAACAATTACATTTAGATTTGATGGACATGACACCCCCTGAACATAATTTAACTGAGTTGACTGAATTTCACCTAACATTTCAACGTTTGTTGCTGCAAATAGAGGGTGTAACCCAAGTACCTTGTGATGACTACCTAATAAAAGACATACTTGCTAAGAAACTTAGTCCTAAAACTTTAGAGTACCTTTTTAATAAGTACAGTACTTATACTTTGACTATTACACAATTGAAGGATGGTATTGGACACCTTATCAAGGTCATGGAATGTTCTCGTATTCTTTCTGATCAGTCTAGGAATAAGCAAGGTTCACATTCTGATGCACATTCCAAAACTAAAGTAGTAACTAGTCAGAATTCTAGTACAAATTCTAATCATAGGTTTAGTACAGTACCTAAACAAGTAGTTGTGTCCCAGACTCAAAATAAGTCTAATTCGTCATCTAGCAATTCAAGTACTTGGAACAAACCTTGTCTCTTTTGTAAGGATATTCATAATACTAAGTTTTGTTCTAATTACGCAACTCAGGAAGAACAGAGTTAGAGAGTTAGACCTATGTTTCGTGTGTATGCAGAAAGGCCATAGAGCCTCACAGTGTAGAGAGACGGCCGAGTCTAGAAATTGTAATGGCAAACATCATACCTTTCTCTGCATGAAACTAACCAACGGTAGTACTGCAGTTAATCAAGTGTCAGTTGCGTCTAATGCCCCAACAGTTATTAATAATGGAACTAACCTTAACAGTAACATTCCCACTAATCAAGTAGTAGTGGATGATAAGTTTAGAATCCTGTCAGGAAGAGATGACAGTGTCGCTAATTCTGTTCAAACAGATGTCCAGACTAATAAGGTTCCACTTCCTTCAGTAGCACTTCCTACAGCAATTGTTAAGATTTCTGGTGCTGGGGTACGTGAAACAGTTAGGATGTTTTTAGATACCGGTGCTCAACGGTCTTTCATTCATTCTGCAGTAGTAAAGCGCCTTAAACTCAATCCAGTGTTTCGTATCTCACTTAAACTGACTTCATTTGGTAATCAAGCCGAAAACATTTTGTGTGACGTCGTTCGTGTTGTAGTACGCATTGGTACACAACGTATTCCGATTTATGCAGTGTTCAGTTAATATTATTTAGTGTATTTGTGTTATTAACCAGTGGGAGTTCACTAACTATTAAGCAAACGTAACTCATGCTCTTCCCCTTTAGTACCGTACAGTTTGTCTTATATTTAATTATAAGCCAGTAAGTTTTAGCCCAACTTTATTTGAAGTTGGTGGAGTAAATATTTTTGTGTACGGTAGCCTGCAAAAAACTGAGAGTAGACTATTCATTGACCAGGTGAAAGCAGGCATTCTGGGAATAGTCACCACAACATGCGTATTTGAGCTTGGATATGTACTTGTTAACTGTGTTTTCCTTAGCTTTTTTCTTTGGTATAGTGTATTTATACATGCTTGTGGAATGTATCTATGTCTATTAACATTATTCTTTAAGGAAATAGACTTTTAAATTACTCGAAATTTGCTTTACACAGTCATTTTCAGAACCTATCCTCGCGGAAATTCGAGAGGTGATTATATATATATATATATATATATATATATATATATATATATATATATATATATATATATATATATATATATATATATATATATATATTTGCGCCGTACAGTATCCGCTCTGACGTGGGCCACCATGGATTGCCATGCTTCCCTATCTTTCATTCTTCTCCGTATCTGAGCATCCGTCCAATTCCCACCAATAGCTTCTTTTAATCCATCTAAGAATTTCTCTCTGGGTCTTCCTCTTCCTCTCTTTCCTGGGATTCTCCCAGTCATGCAGGTGATTTCGAGGCCTTCCATCCTTTTTATATGTCCTGTGAATCTTAACTGTCTTTTGTATATGTTAGTCATTATTTCCCTTTTGATGTTCAGTCTGCTTAGTATCTCCTCATTTGTTTTTCTCTGCATCCATGAGATCTTCAATATTCTTCTCCATATTCTCATTTCCATTGCTTCTAATTTCATCCTTGATTGTTTATTGATTGTCCAAGTTTCACATCCCTACAGTAATGTTGACCATAGTAGCATTTTACAAATCTTTTCCTAAGCTCCATTGATATTTTTGAGTTTGTTATTAGTTTATTTGTCTTCTCCATGCTTTGGTTGGCTATAGCTATTCTTTTTCTTATTTCTTTTTCACTTTTGCCATCCCAATTTATAGTACTTCCTAGGTATGTGAATTGTTGTACTTGCTCTATCCTTTCGTTCCCCAATCTTAAATTTACTATTGGACTTCTTTCCTTCTTTGTTATTACCATTGCCTTTGTTTTCTTTATGTTTATCTTTATTCCTCTCGATTTGCTTTCTTCATTGATCTTCTGCACTAGAGTCTGCAACTTCTCCTCGGAATCAGCTATCAGAACTGTGTCATCTGCATACCTTATTTTTTTTTTTAATTTTTCCCGCTATTGTTATTCCATCCTCATGTTTAATTTCTCTCGTTATTATATCTACATATATTTTAAACAGATCTGGTGACATTACGCATCCTTGCCTGACTCCTCGTTTGATTTCTATCCATTCAGTCGTTTCTTCCCCGATTTTAATGGTCACCTTTTGTTTTTCATATAAATTCTTTATCAATCTTAGATCTTTCCCATCTATTCCAATATTTTTCAAGATGTTCAGCAATTCTATGTCTAACTTTATCGAAAGCCTTCTCGTAGTCTATAAAACAGACATAGACGTCTTTTTGTACTTCTATTGCGTTTTCTATCAATCGATTTAGTGTGAAAATAGCGTTTGTGGTACCTAAATTTGCCACAAACCCAAACTGCTCTTCAGATATTTCTGGCCTTATTTTATTCCTTATTCTTTCTGTTATGACTCTTTGGATTATTTTTGCAATATGGTTAATTATATTAATGGTTTTGTGTTGTTCACATTTGAGTGTTCCTGATATCTTGGGGATTGCTATCATTAGTGTTTCTCGCATTTTGTTAGGTAGTCTTCCTGTGTTGTATATCTTATTTGCTATATCTGTTATGATTTCTACTCCTTTTTCTCCCAAAGCTTCCAACATTTCTATGGCTATTCCATCCTTTCAAATTGATTTCCCACGCTTCATCTTTCTCATTGAAGTGTGTGTGTACAGGGGGTCCTCGACTTACATCAGAGTTCCGTTCCTGAAACATATTGTAATCCGAATTTCAGTGTAAGTCGGAACACCTGACTAAACACCTATGCTAATGCAGTAGTAAAGTTTCTCCCTTTACCATGTAATGCACTATCTCTAGTTTCACTTCCATGGTGATGGCCTACCTTTTCCTCTAAACACTGCCATCAGAAGTATCTACTTCATGCTTTGGAGACATAATCAGGCCAATTAAAAAAGAAGCAAAATAAATTGTGGGAGATATGTTGTAGCCTCAAGACATCGTAACTCGAGGACATTGTAAACTGAGGACCAACTGGTTATTTTTACAATATATATATTATATTGCTGTAACTGTTTTTTTATGTCTTTTCACTTTTGGTCATTATATAGTACCATATAGATTTTGGATTGTTAAATATAAAGTATAAGTATTTATTTATTCTTTTTCTTGATGATGGAGTAATTGCATTTATAATAATCGCTGTAAGAAGTTAAAAAGGGAAAATTGTAACATTATTATATCCAGCCAAGCTCATCTATATCCTTTTTATCTAGGAAAATATTTCTTTGTTTCAATATACGGCTTTAAGATTACTGTCGATTTTAAATAGTATAGATGAATTTATATTCTATTTAAAATGAAAAATGAAGACCCTTCACTGTCAAATGGGCAGCTGAAGGTAATATTATGTTTTATATCTGTTTAAAATATGTAATGAAAGTTATTTAATCACTGCAGCAGGTAATATTTTACTTTTTTTTTTCCTACCCTTCATGACCATTTGGATAGATGTAGATAATTTTTTCATTTGGGCAATTATTGGTTAAAATTTTTCTCATATATACAATGTTTACCATCCATTGAGACTTTTGTAGACACTATATTATTTTTTTTTATTGTTTAGAATATTTAGTGAATGCTCTCTTGCCACTAATAATTTCATTATGAACTACTCCTGGTATATGACATTAATAAACTTTGCATTAGAGCACAGTTTAAAAGACTAATAATAAAATTGTACATTGTATGAGTACATTATCATCCAGTAATGAATAATGGCAGTTGAATAGCATTTTGCCGTTACATTCCCTGTTGTAAGAGAAAATTAAAAGAAAAAAAGAGAGTGAAGGAAACATAGCCCTACACTCACTGATTTTTTTTTTATTGCCGATAAAGTGATTATATGAGAATAGGTATGTTGAACCCCTGTAATTTTTTTTTAGTTGCACCATTCTTGGCCTTTGCAATCCTAATGTTAATAAAGTATATTTCTTTTCAAATCTTTAACTTATAACCTAAATTGATGACCTTTAATATGTCATAAACAATAACTCTCCTGTATTTCAGTAGGAAGAGGGTAGGTATGATCAGCCTATCTTTTCATTTGCGACCAGACAACTCTGAAAATAATACAGTAGCTATACTTTTTTTTACACCTTTTGTACATATATGTTATATATGTACAAACATATATGTTTGTACACATATAACATATATGTACAAACAAAGGCCTTATGTAGTCATAGTAATATTTTCAGGCAGGTACCTTCGTATTGTAGGTCAAACAAGAAAAGCCCATTAGAGAATGCTAACCATTCAGTTACTTCTGAATCAACCATTGTGTAAAGACTGTCTTGAATAGATGCAGACTTGGCCAAATCTTCCCCTACCACCTTGCAATTGTAGTTTTTCAAATGGGTACAGTACCATTTATGTGTGTAGAAATGTGTCAGTAAGTGTATGATTTCATTTTCTATCTACGATTGGCAGTCTAGCCACCTTTTTCATCAAAATGTATAACCAGTGCTGTTTTTTCAAGCTTGCTCTACCATCACACCTTGATTACTCTAATCCTCATCAAGGCACTTTATTAAATCTGTTTTATGTACAGTCAATCATTGACTTACGACCTTAAATGCTTCCTACTAAATGTTTGGGAGACATTGTGGTCGTAAATTTAACCATTAAATTGATAGAGAAATGATGGTATGGAACTGTAGTGTAATGCATAGTTATAGTATACCATCATAAAGTCAAATTCGTATTGTTAGATCTTTAAAGATCCTTCATAGCGCAATTTGTTACTTATAATCTGTTTATAAACATTGAATGTTATAAATAATAAATAAAAGCCATCTTACACTCTGTACAAGTGTGTATAGACTTTTCATGCTTGGCTATGACACAATGGTGTTATCAGAAGCAGCAACTGGGGTAGCCAGAGTCCTAATTCTTCCACAGATGTTCAAGGCATTGTCTTAATTATGAGTTTCTTTATCCTCAAAATATCATTACCTGAACAAAAAATATTTCTCTCTCTCGAGACTTTATTTTTAGTTTACCTAAGCAAGTTTTTCGTATTTTGTTATATCATTAAACACTTTAAAATGTTTTCTATTGTTTTTTAATGTTTCTTCTTGTGGTTTTTTGTCAGTGATTTATTTCTTTAGACCTTTAGTGCACCCGTTCTTTCTCTTCTATAGCCTAATTAAAAACATTTTCTAAGTGAAATTAAAGTTACAGTAAAAAAAAAATGCAATAAAATCTTGCACTCCGCATATTCCTATTCACATGTAAGTATTGGCCTGTCATATACGGATGTGAGACATTGGTGGCATTTCAGAGGCAATGTTCTGGGTATCCGTTTATTTCTTTAGATATGATTTATGGATATTACCACTTGTTTTTTCATATTTTAATAGGATTTAGTATTATGATTATTATTATTTTTTGTTTTTATTTTTTATCATTTGGTCACTTTCCTAACAATTGAAAGATGTCCTGTGTGGAAAAACAAATCATTCCTGTGCAAGGAGCAGCTTTGAAGGGTGAATGTATATAAGGGGAGACAGTTTCACTTACCCTGTAAAAGACAAATGAAAGCAAAATAAGATTACTTCTAATTATTGAGTAGAAGTGGGATGTTTTTAAAACCTTACTGATTCAATGTTCAAAGGCGATATGTCTAAGGAAGTGAGAATTTCAAGAATTGCCAAATGTCAAGAAGGAGTGACAAAGGTGAAGTCGCCAGGAAGAAGAGAAATGCATAGCCTAGGAGTAAGGAGATACTTATTATGAGAGACATCCTACAAAGTATACCAGGCATGGTGTATAAATAAGCTCTACTATGAAAGGTGACTGCCAAACAGTCGTGGTCTGGGGATAAATAATGTACATTCAGACAGTCATGTTTGAGTAGACTAAGTGTTCACTGTAAAGGATATACAGATTCTCCCCAACTTACAATAGAGTTAGGCTCCATAAGTGTGTTCGTAAGTACAATTGTTCGTTAGTTGTATTTAGGTAGAAATTATTGGACAGTAATACTTATGCAGTACTGTACAGTACTTAGGCTAGAGACAGTTAATTACTACATAAAACATAAAGCCTACGGTATTAATGAATTTTAAAAAACTAATAATGCAGTGCAGTTAGAAAACAAACATTAATACATGGGTAGCTAATGTGTAGGTTTTTGTTCGTATCAATGTTCATTACTCGATTGCTCGTAAATAGGGGAATGTCTGTAGTAAATATTTTTGAATTGGATATATGGATTCAGAAGAGCCATATGACATGTTGGATAGGAAGGTAATGTGTGCAAGTTTTACAGATGTATTGGGCAAGAAGAAATCTGCTGAAAGCAAGAAAAATATTAATGTATTACAGTAAGGCATCTGTAAAAATTGGTCGTAAAGAGTGTGAATAAAATGAGGTTAAACTTTAATTAAGGCTTGGATATGTCTTGCTACCCGCCATGTTGTCTGCGGATAGGTGTAATTGTTCAAGGAACTTAAGTGATGGAGGTAGGGATGAGTCAGGAAGCAAGCAAATTGCTATTCTTTGGAGGCATGCATTAGTGGCAAAGCTGGTTGCTGGAGGACTTTGAAGGGGTATGTACAAGTGGGAAACTGTTTTAGTGAGCAGTTAGTAAGAGGATGAAATCCACTAAAGATGATAGGTTGCTACCATGGCCATGTTGTCTGCAGATAGGTGTAATTGTTCAAGGAACTCAAGTGATGGAGGTAGGTATGAGTCAGGAAGTAAGCAAATTGCAATTCTTTGAAGGCATGCATTAGTGACTGACTTGGTGGCAAAACTGGTTGCTGGGGGAATTTGAAGGGGTATGTACAAGTGGGAAACTGTTTTAATGAGCAGTTAGTAAGTGGAAGAGACGCAATAAAGATGGCAAGCTGAGAAACTTCGAGGTAATTGTGACTGCAGAAGTAAATATAAATCAAAGAAGCGTGCTTTGGGGAAACTTTCAGATTACTCAGAAGATTTTGAAAGTCAAAATATTTAAGAGGATATAGAATTTTACTATGGCTCTTGAGTCATACCAAATGTAACGTTGAGTAAAGACCCTTTCGCGTAATCCAATAGACAGAGCTAAAATAGATTCAAATAACATTCATTGAACTAAGACAAAAACATAAATTTTATGATATATAAGTTAAATAAAAATGCTAAACTGATGCATAGCATTAGAAATGAATATCCGAATGATGGACAGATATGAGGAGCATTTCATGGGTTAATGAAAGAGTATATGGTGTTTGCCTGGTGCTTTATTTGATATACTAGTACAAAGAGCATTAAATGGCAATGATGAAATCAATTCCTTCACCAAGGCAACCCTCTAAAAAGTGATGACCAAGTTAGTTCAATCAGAAATACGACAAATCCCAGAGAAAGTCCAACGCCTGTGACATAGTAAGCACCTTGAACCTATATTTAAAGAAATTGTCATATAAATATAATGTGGTGGAATTTCTCTCAAATAATAAAATAAGAGAATCTCACACCACTGGTCACCCAGATACTACTCACTGCAAAATATAATACATCTCGCTAAGAGAACATTTACAGCATTTTATTTCAGGGCTAATTAAAGTGTAAACAGTGTTTGCCTCGTGCTTTATTTGATATACTATAGCCTATTCGTTCAGACTTTGCCCTGGGCTGTGGAGAAGGGAGAAAAGTTCATTCCTGCCTTATTTTCTTCACCGCTACTTTACAATAATTAGTTCCAACTGGTTTGAGCTGTAGCAGGAAGGTGACTGAAGAATAATGACCCATAATAAACTTACAAATAGATTTCACTAGGATATATTTTTCATTTTAATAGAAGGCTGATGAATCTTTCGTGGCAGGGAAGCAAAAAAAAATCCAAGTTGATTGGTTTGAATCAAGGGACTTGTGATGTCAAAGTAGCTCAGCGTTGATTGGTTGTAGACAATGACGTCATAATAATTGTTTGTTCTTGTAACTGACGGCTCCGTCTTCCAATATACTCTTCTGTATGTTACACATTACTTATGGAAACCATTTGTTAGTTTAATATGGGTCATTATTCTTCAGTCACCTTCCTGCTACAGCTCAAACCAGTTGGGACTAATTATTGTAAAGTAACAGTGGAGGAAACAAGGCAGGAATGAACTTTTCTCCCTTCTCCACTGCCCAGGGCAACGTTTGAACGACTAGGCTATAGTACAAAGAGCATTAAATGGCAATGATGAAATTAATTCCTTCACCAAGGCATCCCTCTAAAAAGTGATGACCAAGTTAGTCCAATCAGAAATACGACAAATCCCAGAGAAAGTCCAATGCCTGTGGCATAGTAAGCACCTTGAACCTATATTTAAAGAAAATGTCATATAAATATAATTTGGTAGAATGTCTCCCTAATAATAAAATAAGAGAATCTCACACCGCTGGTCACCCAGATACTACTCAGTGCAGAATATAATACATCTCGCCAAGAGAACATTCACAGCACTCTTTAGAATACCTTTGGCATATAATAGAATTCTTCTATCAGGATAAGTGGAGGTGTGAAGAAGAAAAAATGCTTTGCATGACTAATTCTAGTAGGTAGTAATTGGAACATTATTCACCATTCTCTTTTACTTATACATGGCTTCCTTTCTCCTTGTAAGGGAGGTGGCTGAGCCAAAAACATGCAATCACCATGATCCACACATACCTCAACCACTCCTCTTAGCTCTTCGGGGATAAAGAGTCGCCACACTCCCCCCTTCCACTCTGCTTGGGTCATCTACAAGGTAGGCAGGGAAGGATATTCTACAGTGAGGCCCGACAGCCTCAGCTGGTTTACCCCCGCCACTTCATTATATGGCAACCTCCTCACACCCATTTACCACAGTTCAGTGAGCTAGCAGGTGCGAGAAATCCCTTTGGCCAGTTTCACCTCGCCTATACACAATCTTCCTCCACTTATTCCTGTCTCTTGCATGCTCTCTTCGCTGCTCATCTGACATTCCACGTGCATTCAGTGCCCTTTTCACGCCATCCATCCATCTCATTCTCCGTATTCCCCAGCATGTCATGAAAGTTGACTATATTGGGCGGAGAGGGGGGACTGGGAATCCACCGATCTGTATTTTTCATCCCACGAGTGGCCAGTTCTCTATTATACTTGGGTATTATTCGGATATTGTGGTGGTATTCCTCTACATCCCAGTACTGGTAACAGCTTACAGTGTTTATGAATATCCAATACTTGGTAATTTTTTAAGTCTCCATCTCTGCAGTAGCAAAATGCATGACCATTTCATATTTATGTCATCTCATCGAATTGCAAGTCTCAAGACTCAACATTGCTAGAGGAAACTGCAAGATGACATGGCTAAGATTTCATATCTTAAATGAAAACCGAATGTAGTACACAGACCAAATGATAGAAAATGGACAAATACATCAAGGAAACTAAATCCAAGTAACATATAATTATAGTACAGTTTTAATTTTATTAGTTGTTTCTGATAATTTGCCATCTTTTCTCTTTAGAGGGTCTTTGCTGTGGTTGTGTGAATATTACTTGTGCTCTCTAAGTTGCCTTGGTAGGTTCTCTTGAAATAACCCCATATTCCCATAAGTTAGTATATAGGGGGTCACAGTTGTTCATAGCACCAATGTTCACCGTTTCACACTTTCGTCATCAATACATTGAGAAAACGATGAAAAATTTCTCTGCTCTTTCGTTTTTTCGCCAATACATGGTGCTAGGGGCATATAACATCATGGTGTCCTGACGTCACGAATTCATTCTACCGTCGATATCTCTTTGTTTTACGTTATTCTCTGCCAAATGTCTGCGGCTTTGCTTTATTTATGATTTATATTTAATCAGATATGGTAGGTAAAGGGAGTGACATTTGTAAATTTGTTGCCTTAACGCTTGAGAAGATTGATATAATTCCTCGTTCTTTAATTTTATAGTATTAGTACATATATGTATATTGAATTTCGTTTTCTTTTCCTTCATTGCTATTTTAATTATATATATATATATATATATATATATATATATATATATATATATATATATATATATATATATATATATATATATATATATATATATATATATATATATATATATATATATATATATATATATATATATATATATATATATATATATATATATATATATATATATATATGTATATATATATATATATATATATATATATATATATATATATATATATATATATATATATATATATATATATATATATATATATATATATATATATATATATATATTCTTATTATGTAAAACATATTTATAGGATGACCTGTCCCTATT
Organism: Halocaridina rubra; assembly: GCA_037179515.1. NCBI lineage: Eukaryota > Metazoa > Arthropoda > Malacostraca > Decapoda > Atyidae > Halocaridina > Halocaridina rubra. Next base: position 41,360 of record JAXCGZ010000031.1, read on the forward strand.
GGATCCCAATTAATTTAATCCTAATGGGAAGAATAGTTTCGCTGTTTGTTGTTTTGTTAACAGTCTGTATGTAAGTACACAATGAACAATGGTGACCTTCTGTACTTTCTCTGGGAGGCCATGCCTTTAGGATTCTGTCCTTTAGCTATTGCTATCTTTTTCTGGTTCTTTGCCTGAGCTTTGAGTCCTGGTTCAGTGTTGTACAACTGACTTTATAGACTACTGTCTGTCTGTCCATTCCTGTGGTTGTGCCTTAGGATAATCCTTCTGCGAGAAAACTTTACTTTTAAACCTAGTCTGAATACATATGGTTTTCTACTTGAGCCAGTGCCCTTTATTTTTGCGCTTTATCTCTCCTATCTCTTTTTTAGTGATTAATGGGTGGTTTAGCTGCAAGTTAATTTATGGCGAGGAGGGGATTATTAAAGACCATGCCTTTGGATCCATGACTCTGCTTCTTCTTCCGTCAATATGGGTCAAAGAGCTATTCACATTTACTAGTTTTACTGTGCGATAGGTGGGTTCTATCTGAATGAGAGGAGCTGTGCTTCCTCTGATTCCCATAGATCATTTTCCTTTTCTGTTAAACTCTGCATATTATTTTTTTTTCCCTAAGGCTGGGGACAAGAACACTGTACTGTTGTTGCTTATATGGGACAGAATTAGAGGACTGAAAATCCCGCTGCCTTTGTGTATTTATCCTGCAAAGAAGCAGGCTATATGAAGGGATTTTGAGATGAGTTTTCTTTTATATATAAAGGATAATCCCATTAATGGATAATTATTGCTTTATATATATATATATATATATATATATATATATATATATATATATATATATATATATATATATATATATATATATATATATATATATATATATATATATATATATATATATATATATATATATATATATATATATATGTATATATATATGTATATGTATATGTATATATATATATATATATATATATATATATATATATATATATATATATATATATATATATATATATATATATATATATATATATATATATATATATATATATATATATATATATATATATATATATATATATATATATATATATATATATATATATATATATATATATATATATATATATATATATATATATATATATATATATATATATATATATATATATATATATATATATATATATATATATATATATATAATTAAGATCCAACATCTCTTGAGTTGAATTTCTAACTTGTTAAGGATGAGGCCTTAGAATTCAATGGCCGACAGCATTCTCTAATGAGCTATTCTTTGAGGAGATTTTGGTTAAAATGCTAGTATTTTTGATAAGACGTCAATAAAATACTCAATTATCAGTTCAAAACTCAAATTCAGCTTTCGTACATAACAGTCGATGGAACTCAGAGAAGGCACGTTTCTGTACCATATGTGAGAATGCAGAAAAAAATAAAAAGTGCAAAAGCTGGTGAAGTCTTTGTATGCGAGATCAGATATTATGGAAAGAATGGAAAAGATGTTATGTACGTGATGGCCATAAAGACCAAACAAAAATTAAACATGCCGTACAGTGTTGTGAAGGAAAAACCGAGTGAGATTTATGAACTTTTGAAGTCACAAGTAGAAGGAAAAGTGAAACCCTTTGCAGCTAGCTCTGGCTGGTGTATGAACTTTCAATGTAGGTTTGGACAACACAACCGCAAAACATAAAGTGAGAGCGCATCAGCTGATTTGGAAGGGGCAAAGCGATTTCCTACGAACAGAAGGCTATCATAGAGGAAGGGAGATATACAGCTAATCAGATTATAAATATGGACAAAACTGCTTTATACTGGAAAAGAATGCCAGACAGGACTTATATTTCCATTGAAGAAAAACATGCTTCAGGCCACAAGGCAGCAAAAGATTGCTTTACGCTAATGCTTGGTGCTAACCCTTGAGGGTGACCTGAAGCTAAAACCTCGGATGATTTATCACTCAGAAAACCTTCATGCACTGAAGGGTTATTATGAAATGTTACTTCCGGTGCACTGGTATGCAAATAAGAAGGGATGGATGACAGTAAGTTTTTTTTAAAGATTATTTCTTGACTTATCTCCCAAAAGAATCAGAAGTTTATTGCAAGAGTAAGGATATACCCTCCAAAATTCTTCTCATTTTGGTTAATGCACCAGCCCATCCTCCATCAATTGCTGATTTGAACCCAATTATAAAAGTTGTGTTTCTGTCGCCAAATACAACTTCATTACTCCAACCAATGGACCAGGGAGTAATGCAAATGCTTAAATCTCATACCTAAGGAACTCCTTTAAAGACCTCAGCAGGAAGCCTGATGTCAGCATGGCCGAGCTTCAAAAAACTGGTGATGCTCCTGATCATTCCTGTGTGGAAGTGAAGAAAATGTTATTGAAGATTACTTACTGGAAAGACTTTAATATCAAGCACGCCATTTGGTTTGTGAAGGATTCTTGGACTGAAGTTATACAGTCATGTTTGAATGGGACATGGAGGGAGCTTTGCCTGGACCTAACATACTCATTCAAGGGTTTTGATATAGAGAAAGGCTTTCAAAGACAAAGCTTGATTGTGATCAGCTGTCACAACGTGTGGAATTCTCCGCCTTTGTTGAGGAGGATGTGGATGCCCTGTTTGATTCCCACGCAGAGGAGTTGACTGCCGAGGATTTTCATGAGATGCAAGCTCAGCAACAACGTGAGGGAGGAGGAAGAGGAGGCAGCAGCCACACTTCATGGAAGCCTCATGAAAGCACTCACTGTGAAGGACTTGGTTGAATTTCTTAACCAACCGGAAAATGCCTTGGGTATTGTAGATAAAAAGAAATCTAATGTAGAGCCTGCAGGCTTGACATACCGAAGGGTCATGCAAGATGTTGCCTACTACAATAAACTTTTGCAAGAATAGAGGAAGGTTGCACGGCAGGCTACTCTTCATGCCTACTTATAAATAAACAGTGAATCTGATGACCCTCAACTCAGCACATCTAAGAAGCATGAACCAGGGGTCAACTCTTCTACTTCCCCCTCCACTTCTCCTCCCTCTCTGACCACTTAAGTCAACTGCTCACCACCACCATGCACGTCCCAGTATGCCTGTTGTCCACCGTATATAGAGTGAGTTAATTTGTTTATTCTTTTGTTTATCTGTATGTCTTTAATAATGTATTTATTTATTTTTAGCTTACTTATGTATTTCACCTTGCTTATGTACTTGTAAAATGTGTTTAACAAGCTTGTTTCTTTGTTATAGTGTGTTTATACAGGCTTGTGGAATGTAACCATACCTATTAACATTACTTCTTATGGAAATATATAATTTAATTTATGCGAAATTTGAATTACACGAGCCTTTTGAGAACCAATCCTCGCTTAAAAAAGAAGAGACTGTTCCTCACTGTGACCCATGAAATTTGTATCATTCTACTGCTCCAACATTCCTACGGATATTAGCTGGCATACACTTTCTCTAAGATACACTGCATTGCCAATTACCAGAGCTAGTCTTGCAAAGTATTGGTTTTTAGTATTTCTCTTCTTTTTACTAAACTTCGTCACAGATTCTTATACACTTTAAACAACTTGACATTGGTGAAACTGCTGGGAGAAATAAATCATGTCTTTAACTGAAGAAGATGAGCTCAATAACAAAGATGTGATTGGCTTAAGAGTATAATTAAGTATACAGATACATAGCTCAAACCTATCTATATATAATAATGCTACAGTTCAGAATGCTCTTTATAATCTAAAATAAAAAATACTTACTTGTGCGAGAGTCAATGGTTGAGGAACATCTGACCTTACATCAGTTGAACATGGCATGGAATAATATTTTTTCTTAGTTTGCTCGATAATGCCATAATACTTCAGCCACTTGAGTCTGTAAATGAATGGTGTGCTATAATTTAATATATTATTTAAATGCTTTTAGTATTTTATAGCCAATATGAACAATTGCCAGTACAAAGGAAACGTAATTTGCACCAAAAATTATTACAATATCGTCTATCTCTTAAAACTGGAGTAATTTTATATTCTAATACCGAATTTCTTAACCTTTCTTGTAGAGAATGGAAAGAGTTTTGAGTTTTGGAAAGGACTATTTTGAATCTGATTTTTATATATAAACAAAATAATCTGATATTTATACAAATAAAATATTTATATTTTAGCATCAATAAATGATTGTAATTGTTTTTTTTCTTTATTTTTTACAAAACGTTAACAGTGACTGAGAACTGGAAAATCATGATTATGAAAACTCTGTAGAAGTTAGTACAGTAGGTGAATATGCTGATTACAGTTGTTAACCAATCAAAAATGTTGTTTAATTATTATACAACCAGGTATAATTTTCATATCTCTCCTCTCTCTCTCTCTCTCTCTCTCTCTCTCTCTCTCTCTCTCTCTCTCTCTCTCTCTCTCTCTCTCTCTCTCTCTCTCTCTCTCTCTCTGTATATATATATATATATATATATATATATATATATATATATATATATATATATATATATATATATATAATATATATATATATATATATATATATATATATATATATATATATATATATATATATATATATATATATATATATATATATATATATATATATATATATATATATATATATATATATATATATATATATATATATATATATATATATATATATACAATGGTGACCCCAACCCACGAATGCCTGTACCTATGAAAAAACCAACCCACGAATAAAATTTTGAACAAAGTTTGACCCCAACCCACTAATAAATTCCAACCCATGAACAAAAATGTGTTGGCCAAGCCACCACGTGTTCCATTCGGCCGCTCTCGGCCGCCACGTGGGCTCCACTGTGCCGCTCTCGGTTGCTATCAATTCTGCATTGGTGCCCGCGCTGTGTGGTTCATTCGTGATTTTATCACAGTTCTTGCTTATTTTCCATTGTTTTTTCTTTTAATATAGCCCTTATTATGGCTCCCAAGAAAGTTAAAAGTGCTTCCAAAATTGGAGTCAAACACCTTAGATGCCTAACAGTGGAAACGAAAAAAGAAATAATTGCGAAACATGAAAATGGGGTGCATGTGTCCGATCTCGCCAAGCAATATAATATGCCGAAATCCACCATCTGTACTAGTTTAAAGAATAAGAAATCTTAAAGGCACCTGACGTGACTAAGGGAGTCAATATTTTAACAGAGGAAAAGTCACAGGAGATAGAAGAGGTAGAAAAATTATTATTGTTGTGGATAAATGAAAAACAGCTGGTTGGAGATAGTATTAGCGAGACCATAATATGCACTAAGGCTTTGCAAATCCACCAAGATTTAGTAACAAAGTTTCCAACTTCTAGTGGTGCTAAAGTGGAGGAATTTAAAGCCAGTAGAAGCTGGTTTGAACTCTTTCATCACCGAACTGGGATTTTTAGTGTCATTAGACATGGAGAGGCGGCTGGTTCCGACCAAAAAGCAGCGGATTTTTACGTGTAGGAATTTGCTAAATTTGTTGAGAATGAAGGTTATATCCCGCTACAAGTGTTTAATTGTGATGAAACGGGACTCTTTTGGAAGAAAATGCCCAAAAGAACCTATATAACCCATGAGGAGAAATCAGTGCCTGGCCACAAACCAATAAAAGACTGGCTTACTCTTTTATTGTGCGCTAATGCTAGAGGGGACTGTAAAATCAAGCCTCTTTTAGTTTACCACTCTGAAAATCTGCGTGTTTTTAAACGCAATAACGTATTGAAGGCTAGGGTCCCAGTTATGTGGAGGTCAAATCCAAAGGCTTGGGTCACGCGGATATTATTCCTAGAGTGCTTGATTGAAGTGTTTGCGCCAGCAGTGAAGGAATCTCTTGAGGAAAATGATTTGCCTCTTAAGTGTCTCCACATAATGTATAATGCTCCTGCCCATCCTCCAGGAGTGGAAGATGATCTCGCTATACTTTACGACTTCTTTAAAGTAAAATTTCTGCCTCCCACCACCACTCCTATCCTCCAGCCCATGGACCAGCAGGTAATTTCTAATTTCAAAAAGTTGTATACGAAGGGTCTTTTTGCCAGGTGTTTCCAGGTCACCAATGACACGGATTTGACCCTTCGTGATTTCTTGGAAGACCACTTTAATAACCTCCACTGCATTGGCCTCTTAGAAAAAGCATGGAAGGAGGTCTCATATCGTACATTAAACTCCGCCTGGAAAAACTTTGGCCAGGTTGTGGTACTGATAGAGACTTTGAGGGCTTCAAGCAGGAGTTAGCTATCAAATTGTGAATGAAATTGTGGACACGGGCAAAAATTTAGGCTTGGAGGTCAATGAGGAGGATGTGGAGGAGCTAGTGGAGGACCACAAAGAAGAACTAACCGTGGATGAATTAAGTGAGTTGCAACGTGAACAGGTGAAGATTCTCCAAGAGGAGCAGTCACTGAAGGAAGGGGTAAAGTTGCCCAGTGAAGAATTTAAAGAGATTTTTAGTAAGTGCAATGATGTGCAGGCTTTTATTGATAATCATCACCCAGATAAAACTGTGGGCAATAGAGTAGTGAATATGGTAAATGACAATGTGATGCATATTTTTAGAAAGGTTTACCAAAGAAGAAAAAGACAATATTTCTCTGGATCGTTTCCTTGTCCCAGTAGGCAGGGAAGCAGCTTCCAAAAGAAAAAAGAAAGAGAAAACACCAGAAATACAGCCTGTATCAGAAGAGTTCCCTAACTTTTTTATGGAATGGGACTCTCTTCCAAATAATAAATCCCCCTCCTCATCCTCATCCTCCACCATCAATGTATGCCAGCAACAATCATCCACAAAGGCATATACAGTACTGTATTTCTATTATTGATATTATTTTCCTTAATTATGTATGCTATTTTCCTTTTACAGAGTATATTTCTTATAACTTGTATTATATTTATTGTTTTTCATGACTTAAAGATTTTTTAAATTAATATTTGTGGTGACCTGGAATGGATTAATTGGATTTACATGCTTTTCAATGGGAAAATCAAATCCAACCCACGAAGTTTCCAACCCAAATAAACTTTTTGGAATTGATTAAGTTCGTGGGTTGAGGTCACCACTATATATATATATATATATATATATATATATATATATATATATATATATATATATATATATATATATATATATATATATATATATATATATATATATATATATCAAATAAGCACATTACCATATGTGAAAACATGAATATTTTTTACCACAAGCGGGACTTGAACCTGGGACTTATAATTACTAAGCCAAGGTGCTACCAACTACACCACAGACAGTCTTAATAGGGAAACAGACCTCACAACTTATATCTGCCATACTAGGGATGAACGCATTCTATCTGAAAGCCACTTTGTTCATATTACAGTTTCCCTCAACCTCACTCATGGTGTCGTTTTCGCATTTACTTCAACTCCCAATCTCATTCGGGACCAACAATAATCAAATAAGCACATTACCATATGTGAAAACATGAATCATTTTTACCCCTGATTGTGGGATGTCTCAGTTCTCCAGTAGTGATAGAGTCGGAAGCAAATATATATCTTGGTGTGATCAACAAACACTTTTCACATCTGGTTTACTCTTATTTAAATCACTTCAAAGGAAAAGTATCCCGATACCTAAGGATAGTTCTTCATTGCTGGATTCATCCCTTTGCATTGAACACGAAAATCATAAGACATCAGGCCAGACCATGGTTAAGTGTTTACACAGACACAACTTTGGAAGGTTGGTAGGTAGGACATCAATAATCTTAAACTGGTATCTATTTTACTGGTAATGAAAAGGTTTATATCAAGAGATTCTCATATTCATCTCCATTTGGTAAATTCTGAAGATTATATCATTAGGACACGTGGCTGACTAATTTTTCACCTGAGAACAGCAAAGGGAAATCATCATGAAATTTAAACTCTAAAACTGTCTTTCCCAAGAAAAAAAATTCTGATTTTTTTTTACTAATTATGATTCATATTGGTTTCTTCAAAATGTGAACCATAATGATATCATATTCTTCTGTTATGCATCTTATTCAGTCTTCCTTTATCATATGTTGATTATATATATATATGTGCCGAAGCATGGTAAAGAACCAAGTGTGCATATAGATTATATCTGGTATACTCTGTGTAATGACAGGTACTTTCCTTCCTCAGTACTTTGAATTCTGTCTCTTACTGTTCTCAAATGCTTAGCCTTGCTTGACGACCATTGATTTATTGTATTACCTCTGCATCAACACTCAGTTGCCAGGGTAGCTAGCATATGCAATACAGGCTTAACCCTTTGGTCAGGTTGGAAGTTTCCTCAATCAATAACAAAGATAATAAATCCCGATACTAATAGTGAGGCCTCCAATAATAATGATACTTAAGCCTCTCAGGGCAGAGAAAATATTAAATACATCTCATATGCAAGCTTAAATGACCCTTTCTTTCATTGTTAATTATTTGTGAAATCAGATGGTTCTCAGATTATATATTCGTTTTAATCTATACAGGTAATCTACCCATTGATGAGAGTATATCTTTCTTGGACTCACAAAATATAGCATAAATATGTATAATATGTTCAATTAGTGTAATTTTAAGTTGACTTTACTTGATTTCTGACTAGTTTGGAAGAACTATTGATTAAATTGCCATATTTATGTTTATATAGGTAATATGATGGTTAAAAATTATTTTTTGTAACAAGTAATTATAGTAAATAAGCACCTTTTTATTTGTCATAATTCATCCCCAGGAATAAGGGTGGACACAGAAAGTTTGGAGTTGGGGGATTAAGACCGGATGCCCTTCCTTACAGTCCCGTGTTGGCCTTGAACCTTCCTCAATTGTCTCCCAACTCGCGCGATCTACCACTAGCCACCGTGTCCCTCTGTAACAACTATAATATGCTTGATAAATAAAGTCTATTATACAGTTTTTTCAAACTATGGAATATGATAATTACTGCATTATTATTATAAGTAAAATTAGCCAAATAAATGTTGTTCTTTCCAACGTGATGACATATTCTCTGAATTAATGAGGAAGGCAGAATAGATTCATCACATATTGAGCATCCTCACCTATTCTATCAGACATTCTGCATCATAAAGTAAAGATTTAATGGTGAAGGGATGACCACTCCACTTCTTTATCAATTATGTTGCCCCTACAATACGTATGGAATACAGTAGAGGACGTCTCCTCCTCTAGTTCCAATAAGATAGTGAGAGAGAGAAAGCTCCTTTCACCCTTTTTTTTGCGAACTTTTTTTTTTTCATTAGTAATAATTCCCCCTTCACTTAGCATTTACACCTTGGACAATATCTCCCACAGAGGTGGTATCTGTGTTCATAATCTATGCTTAGTTATTTACGTTTTAATGCACTATTTGCATTATCATTATATAGCTACATACTTTTGTATAATTTACGTGAAAGATGAATCTGAATATTGTGGCCTAAGTTGAGGATTTTTACTATATTAAGTTATTAAATACTGAAAGAGTTTGTTGTACACCCACGTATCATCAATCTGGTAAGAGAAGGGGCTATTTCTTCTAAATGTTAAGATATCCATATCAGTTCTGACATGCTCTTTTCCAATATACAGTTTACATCTCTCACCAGACTTCTCGTACAATTTTGCACGCCCAACAGCAGTGTGATGTGCATCTGAAAAAATAACAATCTTTACTAAGCATATATTTACAGTAAATTGTATCAATACCAGGACCAAGCTACACTAACTAATTTTTCTTTGTTGCCCGGATGACCAAAGCTTCTTTCAGATTTTCATGCCCTGTGAGGGGCTCCTCTTTAAATTTGCTTGGTGTATATTTTTTTATTTGTAGTATTGGAGGGTAGACCTACACATTAAAAACTTCTTGTCATATCAGACATATAAAATTTTCAACGCAAACATACACAATACCACAAAAAATTGACTGGCCAACTACCTTGCAGGCAGGTGTGCACACATTAGGTAATTACATATTATTTGGGTCAGTCATCAAACATCAGAAACTCTACAAATGGAGTCCCTCAAGGTTCCGTTTTATCACCCACGCTCTTTAACTTATACAAGCATGATCAACCCTCTGCGTACTTACCCCATGCACACATAGCATCCTTCACCAATGACATCAGACTCCCAAGCATACATCAAAACACAAATATATTATTCCATATTTTTCTCTTTCAATGCCCCCATTTACTTGGAATAAAGCTGCTACTTTAAAGCTACCTTTTATTTAGGAAAATATCCTATCAAGGGGAAAATCATAACAAGCAACTTAATTTCCAGTGCGAGGTGTCAACCCTCACAGAAAATATATGGCAGATCTTCGTTTTATTAGTCACTGGTTTATGACAACCAAATTAAGTGGTCGCCGTGGCTCAGTCGGTAGCGTCCGCGACTCTGAGGCGTCAGGTCGAGGGTTCGCTCACGGTCTGAGGTTAGCAAGGGCATGCACTCAGGGTAAGGATTACATCTGCCAAAACAAGTCCTTCGCAAGAAGGCAATCGTCCTAGCCCTTAGTAGAAAAGGGAGTCCGTGACGTAAAACCGGAACACTTATGACAACCAAATTAATCACTGGGAAAGAAATATGTTTAAACTCAGTTTTAAAACCAAGATATGAAACCACAGGATCATCTTAATCACAAGCATAAAAACTAGCTATAATACATGGATCCTGCTGGTACCTCTTTACTATCTCTCTATGGCAACATATCCTGTTTCTCCCCTCGTGAAAATGCATCAAAAAAATTATCTAGTTTCTCCATCCATCATTCCACACGCAAAAGAAATGTTTTATGCTGTTTTTTACTACAGCATTACTGAACTAAGAATATGTTTACGAACAGGTAATAAAATGAAACCATCAAGGTTAAAAAATAGCCCAAACAATATAACTCATATATAGTATACCGTTAGAATACACTAAACTATACACCGATACTTTCATTTATCCATTGACATATTGGTTCAACTTTTCAACTTATGACCCTGTCGGATAATGACCAATCAGTCGGAATAAATATAGATGGACATATATATATATATATATATATATATATATATATATATATATATATATATATATATATATATATATATATATATATATATATATATATATATATATATATATATATATATATATATATATATGAATCATTATTTTTTACCCCGACCGGAACTCGAACCTAGGACTTATGATTACTAAGTCAAGGCGCTACCACTACACCACAGAAGGTTAAAAGGAACCCAACCTTATAGCTTATATCTGCTATACTTAGGAATGAACGCATTCTAACTGAATGCCACTATGTTCATATTACAGATTCCCCAACCTCACTCGTGGCTTCATTTTAGCATTTAATTCAATTCCCAATCTCATTCGGGCCATGAAATTATCAAATAAGCACATTACATATGTGAAAACATGAATCATTTTTTTACCCCGACCGGGACTCGAACCTAGGACTTATAATTACTAAGTCAAGGCGCTACCACTACACCACAGAAGGACAAAAGGAACCCAACCTTATAGCTTATATCTGCTATACTTAGGAATGAACGCATTCTAACTGAATGTCACTATGTTCATATTACAGATTCCCCAACCTCACTCGTGGCTTCATTTTAGCATTTAATTCAATTCCCAATCTCATTCGGGCCATGAAATTATCAAATAAGCACAGAAGTGAGGTTGGGGAATCTGTAATATGAACATAGTGGCATTCAGTTAGAATGCGTTCATTCCTAAGTATAGCAGATATAAGCTATAAGGTTGGGTTCCTTTTAACCTTCTGTGGTGTAGTGGTAGTGCCTTGACTTAGTAATCATAAGTCCTAGGTTCGAGTCCCGGTCGGGGTAAAAAAATGATTCATGTTTTCACATATGTAATGTGCTTATTTGATAATTTCATGGCCCGAATGAGATTGGGAATTGAATTAAATGCTAAAATGAAGCCACGAGTGAGGTTGGGGAATCTGTAATATGAACATAGTGGCATTCAGTTAGAATGCGTTCATTCCTAAGTATAGCAGATATAAACTATAAGGTTGGGTTCCTTTTAACCTTCTGTGGTGTAGTGGTAGCGCCTTGACTTAGTAATCATAAGTCCTAGGTTCGAGTCCCGGTCGGGGTAAAAAAATTATTCATGTTTTCACATATGTAATGTGCTTATATGATATATATATATATATATATATATATATATATATATATATATATATATATATATATATATATATAGATAGATAGATAGATAGATAGATAGTGTGTGTGTATATAAAATTACCTAATTGTAATTACCTAATTGTGTTTACGGTAAGGAGCCCCATGCTCGTAACTCCCCATCTCCTGGTCGGTTCCATTTTTGTACTTAGTGATACTTATCATACTTCTCCTTCAAACTATGGAATGAGTTAGCATTAACTACCTCCTTGCTTAGCGATTTCCAGACATCAATTACTCTTACACTAAATAAGTACTTCCTTACATCCTGCAAAGAAGTTTTCTTACTAAGCTTCAAACTATGACCTCTAGTTCTAGTGCCAGCCATATCAAACTATCGATCCCTATCCACTCTGTCAAAACCATGAAGGAATTTAAAAATCGTCATTATATCCCCCTCAATCTTCTAGCTTCGAGTGATGGTCAGTCTAATTCTCTTAGCCTCTCATCATAACTGAGATTGCATATTTCTGGCACCAGCATCGTGGGATATCTTTGAATTTTTTCAAGCTTAGCTACGTGCTTTTTCGGGTGCGGATCCCAAAAGGGGGCTGCATATTCAAGATTTGGCCTCACATAGGTTACATAAGTATTTCTGAACATTTCCTTGTCCATGTGCCTGAAGGCTACCTTTACATTTGATAAGAATGCATATGCTGCCCTTACTATGCCATTTATATGCATTTCTGGAGACAAATCTACCAGTATGCTTACTCCTAGATCTCTCTCATTTTCTGTCTCTTGAAGTTGTACTCCAGCCACCGAGTAGTCAAGTTTGGGCCCTCTTGCACTTGTACCCATTCTCATTGCCTTATATTTTGAAGTATTGAATTTCATTGTGTGTGTGTGTGTGTGTGTGTGTGTGTGTGTGTGTGTGTGTGTGTGTGTGTGTGTGTGTGATTACCTAATTGTGATTACCTAATTGTGTTTACGGGAAAGAGCCCAAAGCTCGTATCTTCCCGTCTCCTCATCGGTTCCATTTTATACTTAGTGATACTTATCATGCCTGTCCTTAAAACTATGGATTGAGATAGCATTAACTACCTCCTCGCTTAGCCAATTCCAATTATCAACTACTCTTACACTGAAAAAGTATTTCCTTACATCCTGCAAAGAAGTTTTCTTACGAAGCTTCAAACTATGACCTCTAGTTCTAGAGCCAGCCATATCAAAATATCGATCCCTATCCACTCTATCATAACCATGAAGGAATTTAAAGACTGTCACCATATCCCCCCTCACTCTTCTAGCTTCGAGTGATGGTAAGTCTAATTCCCTCAGCCTCTCATCATAACTGAGATTGCGTATTTCTGGCACCAGTTTCGTGGCATGTCTTTGAACTTTTTCAAGCTTAGCTATGTGCTTTTTCAAGTTCGGATTCCAAAAGGGGGCTGCATATTCGAGTTTTGGCCTCACATAGGTTACATAAATATTTCTGAACATTTCCTTGTCCATGTGCCTGAAGGCTACCCTTACATTTGATAAGAATGCATATGCTGCCCTTACTATGCCATTTATATGTATTTCTGGAGACAAATCTGCCAGTATGTTTACTCCTAGATCTCTCTCATTTTCTGTCTCTTGAAGTTGTACTCCAGCCACCGAGTAGTCAAGCTTGGGCCTTCTTGCACTTGTACCCATTCTCATTACCTTACATTTTGAAGTATTGAATTTCATTAGCCACTTTTCTGACCACTCATGCAGTTTATTTAGATCCTCCTGAAGTTCTCTACCATTGTTCTCGTTTTTTACTTTCTTCACAATCTTTGCATCATCTGCAAACATATTCATGAATGAATTTACAGACTCTGGTAGGTCATTTACATATACAAGGAACAAAAGTGGCCTTAAAACTGAACTCTGTAGAACTCCACTACTAACTCTTCTCCGGTAAGACACTGAGTGTCTTACTCTAACCCTCTGTTCCCTTCCTTCTAAGTAAGTTTTTATCCATTCCAAAACATTTCCACCTATTCTAGCCATTGATTGCAGCTTCCTAATAAGTCTCCCATGTGAAACAGTGTCAAACGCTTTCTGGAAGTCTAGGAATATGCAATCTGCCCAGCCCTCTCTTTCCTGTAAGATTTGGCTTACCTCATCATAAATTTCTAATAAGTTTGTTACTGTTGATCTACCTTCTCTGAAGCCATGTTGCCTCACTGACAAAAAGTTGAAGATTCCAAGTGAAGAAAGATATGTTTCCTTAGTAGTTTCTCCATAACTTTGCAAACTATGCTGGTCAAGGAAACTGGTCTATAGTTCAGAGCCGTATCCCTCCTTCCCTTTTTGAAGATAGGTATCACATTTGCTTGTTTCCAGCATCTCAGAATCTCCCCCCACGCCAGTGACTCCTTAAATATGATACTTAGTGCCACTGATATTGTGTTTGCGCATTTTGTAAGCACATGAGGGGATATGTCATCAGGACCTGTAGCTTTATGAACATCTAAATCCATCAGCGCTTTGCATACCTCTGTGGCTGTAAGGTTGATGTTCTCTAATACCGGCCCTTGAGCTTCTATCACTGCAATCTGAGGGGGTGGGGTATTTTCTACTGTAAATACTGACTGAAACTCCTTGTTCAATTCTTTGCAGATCTCTTCATCCGTCTCAGTGATGCTTCCATCCGCTCTCTTTAGCCTTAAAACCTGTTCTTTTACCTTCAGTTTTCCTCTGATAAAGCTGTGAAAAAGCTTGGGATTTTCTTTAGCCTTCCTGGTGATGTCCCTCTCATAATCTCTCTCTGCCTCTCTCCTTTTACTTAGGTAGTCATTTCTTGCTCTTTTGTAGGTTTGCCAGGCATTTATGTTTTTTCTCCTCCTATACCTTTTCCAGCATTTGTCTCTCCACTCCTTAGCTCTTTTACACCCATTATCGAACCATTTCTCTCTGGCATGAATTACACCTACTTTGGTGACAGGTATGCAGCAATCTACTATCTTCCCATATTTCTCACAAAAGATGTCATACATTTCTTGTACAGATTTGTTGTAAAATAAGGTTCTCCAGTCAATAACTGCAAAAAGCTCATTCATTTTGATATAATCTCCTTTCGGATAGTTCCTCCTCATGTCCTCGGTGCCTCTACTCTCAGGAAGAATATCTTCAATGATATACTCCATCAACAACACACTCTTTCCAATTGGTGGTTCATACTCAATTTTTTCAATATCCAACACATTATCTGTGAACACTAGATCAAGTAGTGTGTGTGTGTGTGATTACCTAATTGTGTTTAGGTAATCACACACACACACACACTACTTGATCTAGTGTTCACAGATAATGTGTTGGATATTGAAAAAATTGAGCATGAACCACCAATTGGAAAGAGTGTGTTGTTGATGGAGTATATCATTGAAGATATTCTTCCTGAGAGTAGAGGCACTGAGGACATGAGGAGGAACTATCCGAAAGGAGATTATATCAAAATGAATGAGCTTTTTGCTGTTATTGACTGGTGTGTGTGTGTGTGTGTGTGTGTGTGTGTGTGTGTGTGTGTGTGTGTGTGTGTGTGTGTATGATTACCTAATTGTGATTACCTAATTGTGTTTACGGGAAAGAGCCCAAAGCTCGTATCTTCCCGTCTCCTCATCGGTTCCATTTTAGACTTAGTGATACTTATCGTACCTGTCCTTAAAACTATGGATTGAGATAGCATTAACTACCTCCTCGCTTAGCGAATTCCAATTATCAACTACTCTTACACTGAAAAAGTATTTCCTTACATCCTGCAAAGAAGTTTTCTTACGAAGCTTCAAACTATGACCTCTAGTTCTAGAGCCAGCCATATCGAAATATCGATCCCTATCCACTCTATCATAACCATGAAGGAATTTAAAGACTGTCACCATATCCCCCCTTACTCTTCTAGCTTCGAGTGATGGCAAGTCTAATTCCCTCAGCCTCTCATCATAACTGAGATTGCGTATTTCTGGCACCAGTTTCGTGGCATGTCTTTGAACTTTTTCAAGCTTAGCTATGTGCTTTTTCAAGTGCGGATTCCAAAAGGGGGCTGCATATTCGAGTTTTGGCCTCACATAGGTTACATAAATATTTCTGAACATTTCCTTGTCCATGTGCCTGAAGGCTACCCTTACATTTGATAAGAATGCATATGCTGCCCTTACTACGCCATTTATATGTATTTCTGGAGACAAATCTGCCAGTATGTTTACTCCTAGATCTCTCTCATTTTCTGTCTCTTGAAGTTGTACTCCAGCCACCGAGTAGTCAAGCTTGGGCCTTCTTGCACTTGTACCCATTCTCATTACCTTACATTTTGAGGTATTGAATTTCATTAGCCACTTTTCTGTGTGTGTGTGTGTGTGTGTGTGTGTGTGTGTGTGTGTGTGTGTGTGTGTGTGTGTGTGTGTGTGTGTGTGTGTGTGTGTGTGTGTGTGTGTGTGTGTGTGTAATTGCCTAATTGTGCTTACGAAAAAGTCAGCTTAAGGGAAAATGAAATTACAGAGTGCTGAGACCCTTAAGATTGTAAAGTAGTTCATCTTCTGAGCAACTTAATAAAACTTCCAACTAAATAATGAGTTATATTACATATAGCCACGTGTTGCGGGATGTGATTAATCAGAGCTTGATTATCTATAATCGCTCTGATTTTGTATTCTAAGAACATATATATTTTTTTTTAATTAACTAATACTTGCAGTCAAGGAAAACTGACCCAGAGCTAAATTAGAATTACAGTTGTGAGTTAACTGCAGGGCTGGATTAAGCAAGTGCAGAGGCTGTAGCATAAGGGGTTCTGAATTGAAAAAAAATATACATATAAATATTAAATCATAAATTAGTTACATGTATTGCAAAGTAATTAGAGTTTCTTTACGTACTATGCAGAACAATTATATGGTAAATATACCTGACAGGTAATATCCAATTTCATTTTCTTGTGGCAGCCAATCTAAAGGTGGCCTTTTTAATCCACACCTTTCATTCATCAGTTTCTCTTCCCCTAACTCTTTAACCTCTCACTTCAAAATCTTCCATAGCTATCATATCTCTTCGCTACTCATAAAACACCTACCAATAAGAGCATAGATACCATCTGCAACTTTTTGCAAAAATGGTATGGTTGAAATGTCATCGCTGCCTACAGCTACTGCTCGTTCACGAGCAGAATGAAAAATACCTATTTCATCGGCAATCTAAAAAAAAAAAAAAAAAAAAATCAGATTTTAGTTCGAAATATTAAAATGAAGGAAAGTATAATACATGTTCTGATTATGTGGAGGGCAGTGCCAATTAAACATTACGATAGACATAAAGCCAGAAATACGTAGGAAGGATTACACAAATTTTTGTAAGATATAATAAACATGATAAGAAAAGTATGTCCTTGCAAATAGACTTATAAACAGAAATAAGAAAGCTGTAATTCATGTGTATACTCACAAGTTCTTTATAGAAGACAGTTTTACTTCTTACTACAGGAAGAACATTACTAGAGAGCAAGTCAGCAGCAGAGTCCAGTGGCTTTGATCTGTTCATTTCAAGTATTTACATTTCATTGAAGACCATGTTCGGAAATAAAAATATTAATTGCACATTATTAAATATTCTAATAAATTCTAAAGAAGTCTATAATATAGCTGTTCAGTGCAGAACTGCATATAGATAGGCTAAATATGATTGAATAATAACTTTAATGATAAGAGGCATAAAAGAAAAGCTGGGGATTTATTAGAGAATATTGGGTGTGAAATCACTCTAATGCAGATGTAATATAATTATTTTGAGATTATTTACCCCACCATCTCAGAAAGAAGTAGATCCAAAGCCAGTGTTGCATAATAAACAAAAAAGAAAAAAAAAGAAAATGAAATCTGACTACTCACCCTAGCAACTGGTCCAGATAATGAAGAAATTATATGCACTATGGAATACAGTCAACTATGCAACATGAAAACCGATCTGAGTAAGTAAATATAGTACCACAAACCAGGAAATAACATATGAGAATCAACAATCAACATGCCAACCTAATATCTCCTTACTCTGTCTCACAGGCCAACATCCTGATGCATGACGCTCTCGAGAGGATTTCCCTCACTCTCCCGTTACCGAGTGTCACCGCACCACTCCAGGTCACGATTCTAACTTATAAACTAACCACTCAGCATAACTAATCTAATCAAAGCAGTTGGATTATATGGTGCGGAACTCGGTGACAAAAAACTAAAAACCTTACAAGAAACCAAATACACAAGAAATAACTAAAAAGCATCAATAATTACGTTTATTTACACCTCTCCACTTGATCTTTAGCTCAATCTACTCTTCATCACTAAAATCACTCACTACATGATCTCTCATCCACCCTGGTGCCCGTTACTCTCACTGTGATCATTGTAACAGTACTTCACCGTCCTCTTCTACCTCACTTTCTTCACTATCCCCCACCCGCTGATGATCTAAGAAGTGTTGCCATATTCTGTTGACAGAAATATTATTTTGGCAATGCACGTCTGTCACAAACCTCCTTCTCCACTGAGATGTGTACATTCCATCAGGAGGCTTCGCTCAACCTAGTCTTCCATTCGTATTGAAGCCACCCCTTCCTCCTCTTTCCCAGCAACCATTGGCAATACACTCAGCTGTCGTTATTCATACTAAAATACTGCTCTTTGAGGCACTGTTTTCTCATTTCGTCTCAAAAAGTTGAGAAAATACTAGAATACTGCATCTGCAGGTGATACAAGAGCTCTTTCTGCAATTGCCAGAATGGTTCGATGATATCTCTCCGCAATCCCATTTCCATTCAATCGATAAGCTGCTCTGAAGAATGAACTTATTCTCCATCTGGCCAACATATCCTTCACAGCTTGTGACTTGCAAGAGGAACTGTTATTCATCAATACCTCATCGACTGGACCCCTCTCTGGAAAGACTTTGCTCAACACGGCCGCAATCTCCACCGCAATCTTTGTCCTCAACTCTCTCCAGATTGCAAATCAACCAGAACCACAATCTATCATACATAAATATCTCCCTTACTGATAATGAGTCACATCAATTGCGAATCTTTTCCAATCATTCTCCACTCTAATATCCCCAGTCTTATATGATCTTGGTTCAGGGTCTATTGATTGACACTGAATGCAACTTCTTACTACTTGCCGAACTTCATCCCTAGTCATTGTAGAATCGATCTTCTTAGCTACAATCTGTGTCCTGTCAACCCCCATATGTCATTTCCCTGATCACGGCAGTTAGCTATATGTTCCGGTTTTCCACATCTGTAGCAGATAATGACTGCTTTTTGATCCTTACACATCCTTGCCATGTGTGGACCTCCACACGTGAAACATTGACCCCTGAACCCACTTGTCTCTTCCTTTCCGCCACTTAGTATATTACGTTGGTGTTGCAGGGCCTTCTGATTTTCTGTTGCAGTTATTCCAATGCTGGCTACCATCACCACCTCTTTACCTCCTCCTGTTTTCAAGACTTTAGCTCTAGCTAATAAATCGTCTATACTCACTGACTCAATATCCTTTATCTGTTGTCATTTTACAGATATTTCATCTAGGATTTGAGTCACAAACCCTGTATTTACAGCTCTCTCTCCAAGTCTTCTCCAGTGCACCCAGCTAGCCTCCTTACTTCATTAGAAAATACATCTACTTATTTCCCTAACCATCACACTCCCTTAAACCTTCCAAAAGCATCAAACATGCCCTGTACAAAAGCTTTTTCAATCTACTCTTGATCTTGTCATCATCTGATTGATCCTTTTCACTAATTTCCACATGGATCTCCTTCCAGAAACAAAAGTATAAAGCTAGCCAAATCCTTTATGTCCATCAGTTTTATCATTAATCTCACCTTCTTTAACCACAAAACAAAAACTCCCTTCCTATCATATGACTTCATCGTTCACTACTCAATTCATCCTTCACCACCATGACATGTAATGGACCTATATAGCTGATTATATAATAAAAGAAAATAAAGACAGAAGTTTGACTACTCATAAAAAATTATATGTAGTATGAAATACAGTCCACTGTGAAATAAGAATACTGTCCCAAGTGGCTAAAGAAACAACCACAAACTAAGACATAATAAACGAGAATCAGCATCCAATATTCCAACCTAATCTCCCTTTCTCTCTCTCTATCTCTCAGGCTAACACCTTGACACACTACTCTCTCGAGAAAACTTCCCCCATTATCATTCCACCACCACATCACCCAAGGTTACTAATCTTACTTATACACTAACCAAACAGAATAACTAATCTAATCAAAGCAATACAATTTATTCTGCCCCAAACTTGGCAACACAAAACCAGAAGCATTACAAGAAACCCAAACACAAACAATAACTAATATATAAAAATAACCCTTGCAATCACAACGTCTTTAATTTTTTCTATTATTTTTTTTCTAGTCAGCTGTATTTACATTTTCCACTACTAACTTCCTCACTGCCTCTCTCACTGCCACATTTTTCTTCACTGCATCTGCAAAAGATCTTGTAATACTCTCATGTATCATATTCAGCTCCTGAAAATATATTTTAAACTTCAATATTTTCATCTATCTGAACATTCCAAGCTGCAATCTCATCTCTTTTAGAAGGTAGCAGTGTACTGGCATCTAATTCGTTAGGCTATCACCCAGATTTGTTGTTGTTTCCCCTTTGTTTAGAAATTTTAACATCCAGTTCTTTCTTTTAGCCCTTAAACTTTTTTATTCACTTCGCTAATTTTTTTCTGATCTCCCCTTGTGTCTTGTTACTCCTCTCTAAATCTTTTATATTTTCTCTTAATTTGTCATTTCCTTTTACCTTTCTCTCAAATTTTTCTTTCATTTTCCTTTCCATGTTCTGAATTTCATCATCCACATCCGTTACAAAGGCCAAGAATTCCCTGAAATCATTTTTCACTCTCCTCATAGCTACTACTCCTCTAGCGATCCCCAGAAATCCCATGACCATATGGCAGGGAAGCTATCGAGAAAGCCTCTGACATCTTCTACCTTGAGTTTGATGTCTCACAAATAGTTTATTTTTAATCTAGTATAGACTTGTTAAGTGTCCTATGGTTACTAATTCAAATACCCTTTTCAATCAACCATTTTCCGGGTAACACACCTTAAATTTTATTTTGTTAATAGTGAAAACCCACATGAATAAAAGCTCTCAACATGCAACTGAGGAAAAATACTCATAGCCTGAAAAACACTTGTCATCTAGAGGAAACTATAGGTAAGGGATTTTCGAGTCTCTTATTATTTATTCTTAACTGCTAAACTAATCATTTAAAAAAAAATCCATAAAGCCATTTGTTTTAAACCAAGATAAGCAATCACAGGATGAAGTTAATGAATTATAAGCAACCACTAAAAGCTCCCCTAACATACATGAAAACTTAAATAAAAATGACAATAAAGCTGATTGGCATCTCAACTCAGTGAATATTAGCAGTTCTTTTTTTTTTCTTACTACTAAATTGACCGTCATGAAAAGAAACATTTTTTTTTAATAATTTTTTAAAGCTAGACAAGAAACCACAGAATCAAGTTAGTCACAAGGAATAAAAGCTCTCCCGATTTACGCAGAGATTAAGTACATTAGATTATATCGTGTAGTAGGTGACCAAGCTTCGAAGCCTATACATACAGAGAGATCATGTCTTTGAGCAAGGTAGTTGAAGGCTCTTCCTACCAGTGAAGTGAATTTCTCCTCCTCCACTCCATCCCTGATCTGAGGTAGAAATGTCTACAAGGAAAAAAAAAAAAACTAAGTATCTCAGTCTTCTTTTCTTCCTCTCTCACGAGAGCCAAAGAGAGAAACAGAAAGATTGCCTTGCTTTGTTGTTTTTTGTGTGCTTTTGTGTTGTTTTGTTTAGTTGAACACACATTATTGTGTGTTCCATAATTCTATAGAAAGTGTTCAAATTTCAACCTTGCATTTATTCTGTTTGCTTTTCCCTCTCTTTAGAGAGCTGGGAAGAGAAATAAAAAAGACCACGTGGTGCTGAGCATACTGTGTGGTGTGTCTCATAACCAAAGTGATCTGTTGCATAATTTCTGTTTGCTCTCCCCTCTCCCACGAGAGTTGGGAAGAAAGATAGAAGACTGTTTTAGTGATAAAGTGTTGTAGTGTTCCAATTAAGTGAAGTCATCCAGCCACAAGGCCCCTATATTTTATTAAACGAAATTGACAAACAGTGCAAGTGATATATACTTAGTGAAATCTGTGATATCCATGACTAGTTGTTAGTCATGGCCTCTGCCGCTTCTCTTGCTCCCCCACAGAGGGGGGAATGGAACTCGACCCCCCTCAAGAGGGGTGGACGGTTGTGGGAAAGAAGAGGCCAAGGACGGCCTCTGGCAGCAGCCAGGAGAGTGCTGCTGCCCCAGTTCCCCCCCCCAGCCCCAAAGACCGATAGAGAGCCCATATCAAAGCTCAAAGTTCAGACTCATGACCTAATCAGAGAGTTGGAAGACCAACTCACCGAGTTTGGCTGCAAAATTAAGCCTAATGTACAGGGTGAATTTATCATCCACCCATCCTCAGCAGAAGCCGCAGAGAAGATCCGCAGCCTCAAGTCACCTCACTTGACAGAGATGAACCCTGCCCAAAAAAATAAGGAATACATCTTCATTGGCTTCCCTGTTGCTTGGTCAGTTGACCTGCTAACCAAGCAAACATTTATTACGGCTGCCTCACGTTGCTACTCCAAAATAGAGGGCCAAACCATCCCCTCAAAACAAGTTCTGGTCCACATCTGTGGTCCACCCCCTTCGCAAGTAAACCTCGGCATCTGGGGCAAATTCAACATAAGAGACTACACTCCTGAACCACTGAGATGTTTCCGGTGTCAAAGATTTGGGCACCATAGAAATACTTGCCATCTCCCAGAGAGATGTGCAATCTGCAGTGGGAGACATTCCACTAACCGCTGCCTCAACAAATTCAAGGCCAATGAAGCAACAGTTGCCAAGTGCCCAAACTGTAAGGGAAACCATCAGGCATGGAACAACCGCTGCCTAGAAAGGCTGAAGAGGATTCCTCAAAGAGTCCCTCCCTCTGCCCCTGTCACCAATCACACCACCTCCAACTTCACCCCAGCTCCTCCCCCACCTCCAATCCTTGGCAAAGGCCCCTTCCTGTCCCACTCACACCTAACCTCCCCACCCAAAACCCACCACACAACACCAACCCAGCTCCTAACACACAGATCACACCTCCTACAGTTTCCACCCCTACACCAACTCCATCCACCCCATCACACAACACTCGCACTCCTATCATCCCCCCAAACAACACTCACAACCCTACCATCCCCTCACGCAACACTCACACCAACACCTCCACCCCATGCAACACTCAAACACACAATACAGTCACATGCAACACTCAGACCACACACACACCCGCTCACCACACCAGGTCCCAGGACCCTAGACTTAAATCCCATACCCCCACACCTCAACAGCCTATCCAGACACCTTCCTCTGCCTCCTCTTCCCAACAGCAAACCCTCTTCACAGTGAATGAGCTCACCAACATTATTATTCAAGCCATACAGGCAGCCGTCCGACTCCTCGAAACCAGAGCCTCTCCTCAAGATGCCTACAGTCAAGTCGTTGAAGTAGCCCACTCCGTTGTCGCCCTTGCCCTCGTCTCCAGAACCCACCACCAGCCTCAACAACCCACCACTCCTACCACCTCCACCTCCTTAAATCATCAAGATGTCTAATCTCGGGATCCTACACTGGAACGCCCAGGGTCTCAGACACAAGGTGCAACATCTTGAAGGCATTGCCAAGTCTGACAACATAGATGTCATCATGGTTCAAGAAACCCTGTGCACAGAGCAAAACACTCCAAAAATCTCAGGATACAAAGGATTCTACTAGCACTGGTCTCCAGGGGAGAACAGAGGCAGCGCCACCTTCATCAGGAAAAACCTGTTAGCCAAGGAAATAACCCGACCGGTCCACTGCGGCGAAGATGTCCACGTCCTCGCTGTTAACATCAAACTTCAGGGCAGCTGCATAGATCTGTACAACATTTACAGACCACAGGATGGTGGCTTAGACCTGACTACCCTCTTCGGGCTAGCCAGTCATCGTGACTTGGTAAAAGGAGGCGACTTCAACGCGCACCATCCAAGATTCAGGTATGATCACCCCTGTGCTGCAGGCAGACACATCACGAGCCTGCTGGACGACCAAGAAGACGTCTCCCTTCTCAACAATCATGAGCCAACACATGACAGAGGTGGAATACTGGACCTCACCTTTGTCTCCAACTCCCTAAAGCAAGACGCTCACATGGAGAGTTCATCCCCTGGTCACAAGCGACCACTACGGGATCCATCTCACGCTGCCAATTCCTGAAATCTTCCAAATCCCTGCTCCTCCCCCTCGATGGAATTTCAAGAAGGCCGACTGGGGCCGATTCCAGGAGCACCTCAGCAATTGGTTTTCAGCCTACACACCATCCAAAGACATCGACCAAGCAGAGGCCGAGCTAGTCAGTGCCCTGCAAGCAGCAGCAAACTCCTCCATCCCCCTCTGCAAACCACAACACACCACTCATCGGGACAGATGGTACTACTGTGACAGAGTCAAAGAACTCAATCACCGGCTCAACGTCATCTGGAAAATGCACAGGAAACGTCGCACTGAAGACTCCTACCGCACTCTCCAGGCAGTCAAAGAACATGTCCATGAAGAGACATGCAACATTAAGAGGAAAAAGTGGCTAGAGTGGTGTTCCACCCTAGATGCTCACACCTCTGTGGGCCAGATATGGAGGAGCATTAACTCCTTTGCTAAAGGTAAACCTCCTAAAATCATCCCCCACAGGGATCCTAGCAGGGCAGCAGAAGAACTCTCCATCAAATTCGCGGATAGAGCAAGCTCCAACCAGCTCCCCATCACCACCAGAACAACTCTTCAGGACCTCACCACTGGAAGATGGGAAGAACTAGAAGAGGCCATCAACACTGAAGACAAAACAGATGCCCCATTCTCTCTGACTGAGCTACTAAGAGTAAGCAAAAGCTCTAAGAACACAACCCCAGGTGCTGATAGAATCACATACACAATGATTCAAAATATGGGGCCCCAAGGGGAGCTTGCTCTGCTCTCTCTGATCAATTCGACATACACACGAAGAATCAGACGAGCCTCATGGAACAGAGCAGACATGTCAGCCCATCCCAAAACCACAGGACCCTGACAACCCTCGCCCCATCTCCCTCCTAAGCTGCCTGAGCAAGACGGCAGAAAAGATGGTACTTAACAGAGTCCTCTGGAAATGCCCACCCTTCCCAGAAAACATGTTTGCCTACCAGCCTGGCTTAGGCACCTCAGAATGCATATCCTCCATGCTATCATTTATCAACAACTGCCGTGGATACATCGTTTTTCTAGACCTAGAGAAGGCCTTTGAACTTGCCAATGTGCCGGCAATACTCTCAGCTCTTGTTTCAAAGCAGATCAAAGGTAACCTTCTCTCATGGATCAAGCAGAGTCTACAAAACCGTAGTGCACGAGTCAAAGTAGATGGGCACCACTCCACCTACAAAAACCACGAAAATGGGACCCCCCAAGGTGGAATCCTTAGCCCCTTCCTCTTTAATTGTCTCATGGAAAAACTCATGGACATCACACTACCACATGGAGCCAAACTCTTCAACTATGCAGATGACTTTACCCTTGTCACAATAGGCGACAGAAGCTCTAACAAGACACAGCGCTGCCTCACCAAGATTCACCAAGCCTCCATCTCCCTCGGAGTTAAAATCTATGCCTGCAAAACCAAGGCCCTTCCCATCCACCACTGGAGACCAGACACTAATCTGGTCATAGGTAATGAGCCTGTGGACTGGATTACCAAGCACCAATACCTGGGTGTAATCATCGATGGCAGACTAACCTTTGGACCTGAAATTCAACACTTGCGTGACAAGTGCAGCCAGCGACAAGCGGTCCTTCGTCGGATGTCGGGCCTCTACGATGGTGCATCATTTAATGTCCTCAGAAGCTTCTATGTACAAGCCATATGCAGCCTCATAGACTATGCTTGTCCCACACTCTGGCTACTAAAAGACCAACAGTGGAACAAGATAGAAGTAATTCAAAACAACGCCGTACGTACCATGCTAGGAGCCCCCATGTGGACCAAGAGAGAAAACATCCAGATGGAATCGGGACTCATGCCACTCAAACTCAGAGCTCAGCAAAGACTGACCCTCTTTGTGGCCAAAACCACCACTGCCCAACATAAATGCCTCGCTGGCACAAATCTCCATCTAGCCCTCAATCACCACCCCAACCACCATCCTAGAACCTGGGCAGCCAAGGTCTGCGCTAGCCTGCAAGCACTGCCAGTCAGGAAGACCATCCTAGCCAAGATACAGGACACTCCGCTTCCTGAATACAGATGCCCACCCCCATGGAATGACCAGCCACTTGACATAAAGATCGAGCTCCCTGACAACCCCAAAAGCTTGGTAAACCCGCTTGTCCTTAAAAACATATACAAGGACAAAATTCAGAGCTGGAGCAGGCCAAACTCTCAAGTCTACTACACTGACGGTTCAGTAAATCAAGAAACTGGAGCCTCAGCCGCCGCCTTCACCACTGGAAACCACGTCCTATCCTGGAGACTGTCAAACCCCTGCTCATCGCTCCAGACTGAGCTTGTTGCCATAGCCAACGCCCTTGACTTCATCCAGCAAGGAGCTGACCATGCCCTAATTCTCTCTGACTCAAAAGGCGCCTTACAGGCCATCAAGAAGCCACTCCTTAGAGACAATGTACGTATCATCACCACGATCCTCAGCCACTACCACAGGACGACCAGCCTTGGAAAAGCCATCACTCTTGCCTGGATTCCCAGCCACGTCGGCATCAAGGGAAATGAGGAAGCCGATCAAGCCGCCAAACAAGCCACTCTCAGAGCAGAAATCCAAATATCTCTGCCTCCTGGGATTCAACAGATAAAAAATAAAGCCACCAAGTCACTCCTTAACGCCTTAATAACTAAACACAACCTGTGCACAGACATTGGTTCCCCCTCCACCTGGTGGTATAAAGCCACCACTGATCTTCAGCGAATCACCCTGCCTAAGAACCTTCGACGAAGCACGGCGGTCAATGTGTACCATCTGAGACTCGGGTACAAGTGCACCTGGCGAATAGTGGATGATATCATCAGGGAATGCACCTTTTGCCAGGTAGCCTCACCACATCCACTGCTCCACTACATCCTCGAATGTGATTCCTTTTCAGAAATTCGACGGAAAACTGGTGCCCCCGCAACATCCAGCGAAGATCCAAATGCCCTTCATGTTGCTAGCTCCATAATCAGACTAGCAACAAACAACTACATGAACAGTCTACTAAATATCATCAGTCAATACTCTCCACCAAGATAACCATGTAATAACTCTCTCACCTCCAAAATAGGAATTCATTTAAATTGTTTGATGTAAACCAATAATCCTCCACTGAACACTTATGCTTTCCATTATCACAGTTTTGCACAACCTCACCTGCGGGCCAAAATAGGAAAGTCCGATCACCCTCAAGAGTGAATACCACCAACAATAACAAGATTCCACCCCACCTTCTCACCAAATAGGAAAGCCCATTCGCCCGCAAGAGCGAATTCCACCTACAATCAACAAAATCTTACCCCACCTGCGGGCCACAAGGGAAGGTCCGCTCACCCTCAAGGGAGAACATCAAAGAATGAAGAATGAATAGATTATATTGATGCTAGCACTTATGCATTCTTTTCGTCTTAATGGCCGCCCTCTTTCCCCTCTTCCCAAAATCCAGTGAGGGTTTTTTACTTTCTTTGTCACCGTGCCTCTTTTTACAACTAAATTTGGGTGTACTCAAAGAATATGCTGGCTATTTTTTCCGATATAATAAATATGTTTGTTCTCATGTATGCTGGTCTGTCAAGTAAGCACAAATTTCAAAAGCTACTGATAGCAGTGGTTGTAATGCCTAGCCGCCGGAGTGTGATTACCTAATTGTACATCCGGAAAAATGCCCTGTGCTCGTAACTCCCCTTATCCTGTAATTACCTAATTGTGCTTGCGGGAAAGAGCCGCAAGCTCGTAGCTACCTGTCTCCTGGTCGGTTTCATTTTGTACTTAGTGATACTTATCATACTTGTCCTTAAAGCTATGGATTAAGTTAGCATTAACTACCATCTCGCTTAGAGAATTCCAACTATCAACTACTCTTACACTAAAAAACTACTTCCTTACATCCTACAAAGAAGTTGTCTTACGAAGCTTCAAACTATGACTCCTAGTTCTAGTGCCAGCCATATCAAAATAGCGATCCCTAGCCACTCTGTCATAACTTTGAAAGGAATTTAAACATCGTCAGCATATCTCCCCCTAATTCTTCTAGCTCCGAGTGATGGTAAGTCTAATTCCCTCAGCCTCTCATCATAACTAAGGTTGCGTATTTCTGGCACCAGTTTCGTGGCATGTCTTTGAACTTTTCCAGCGTAACCACGTGCTTTTTCAAATGTGGATTTCAAAAGGGGGCTGCATATTCAAGCTTTGGCCTCTCATAGATAACATAATTATTTCTGAACATTTCCTTGCTCATGTGCCTGAAGGCTACCCTTACATTTGCTAAGAAAGCATGAGTGTGTGGGTAAAATATAGGTTTTTGTATTCTATGAAAATGGTGTGCAAGATATAGGGGCATATAGTTTTTTTCAATTATAAATGTTACATGCTAATATCGCCATCAGATGTTAAGAGACAAAAACAAGCTTTATGGAGACTGAAATTTCCAGCTCTTCACTCCCCTATCTCTTTTATTTTGCTCATAAAACATTCAGAAAAATCAACCAAAGTTGTCTTTCTCTCGGTTATCAGCTGTAAAACACAGCTACCCAAGTTATTGAAGTTTCACAATAATTGTGTTTATTCACCTGAATGGTATAGCGAAGAATGCTGTAGTAGAACCTGAATAAAGTGTTCCACTGATGATAGCCACGAACATCACACCTGCAACGGCTAGTCGACTAGCACTACCTTTAGGCCACCAACAACTGCCTGGAAAATGTTTTATATGAATCTGCAGGTATCAGTGATGGAAAATCGATAGTTCTTAAGCAGCTAATATTGTGGACATATAAAGTTCACAAATGGATTCATTTTGGTATTCTATAAAAAGCTTTCTATGACAAGTATACATAGAATTATCATTGCTGAAGGCAATGGGAAATTTCAGCTAGCATGAGTCATGCATACTGCTGTAGAGCATTTATGTACCTAGTCTGCACGGTGTAATATACATACAGTGTACACACAGACATATATATATATATATATATATATATATATATATATATATATATATATATATAATATATATATATATATATATATATATAATATATATATATATATATATATATATATATATATATATATATATATATATATATATATATATATATATATATATATATATATATGTGTATATATATATATATATATATATATATATATATATATATATATATATATATATATATATATGTATATATATATATATATATATATATATATATATATATATATATATATATATATATATATATATATATATATATAATCAAATAATTACATTTCCATATGTAAAAACATGAATTATAATTTGTCCCTGACCGAGACTGGAATCTAAGGCACATAATTTGTGTGCCAAGACGCTACCAAGTACACCACTGAGGGTCTAAAAGAAGAAGCAAAGCTCACAACTAACTGCTGTGCTAGGGAATGAAAGGATTCTTCTTGAATGTTTTTTGTTCATATTGCAGCTTCTTTCTAACCACAATCGTGGTTTCGTTTTTGCATTTAATTCAAATCATATGCTAAACAGGCATCAATAATAATCAAATAAACCCCCTAATGATCAGTGTGCCTCCCATTTTCCAGTAAGGAATTGTATCGGGAATATTTTCAGAAGGTATTATATCTGTAGATGGTATGCCTAGGCATATTTTCGGTGTTTGTAAAGTTATTCATCTAATTCGAAGTTCAGATGAAAATGAGGGAGAGCATACACGAGGCAATGTAGGTAAGTAAGGCCAAGTGACAGTATCCTCAAAGAATGAGACAACCCCCACATATCAGCACAGTGTTTAAGTGATATAGTTTTATAAATCTTATTATAGTTTTTGCTATTTTTGGAAGGTTTGTTTCTTAAATGGTGATCCTTAGATCAATGGAGCGTGTGGTGTTATATTGGTAGCATTATTTTGCTTTGGTGGCAGCAATGAGTCTTAGTTGATGAAGTACCAAGATGAATGGTGCGGAGGGGTCAGCGCTGCTACGTGACAGTTTGATCTTCCCAGAGTAGAATTTGTGTCTGTGGGAAATTGGTTATGTGGAATTCTGTTGACACTGTTTTCTGCTTCATCCTTTGTGCTATCTTGTTCATTCAAAAGTGGTTGCCTTGGGCTAGGTCTGTGCAGTGAAATATCTCAGGTTTGATGTCACAAGAATCTGTCACCAGAAGTTAACCAACTTCCAAAAGTGACTTACTCATGTATTTTTTATATTTAAATTATAGGTAGCAGGAAAGTAGGAAATTTGCAGGACTACTATATACCTCCACTGCTCATTCTCTTATTCTTGCAGTATTTGCACCAAAATCGTTATGATTTCTAAATTTCTACTAAATTTCCCTTGGAAATGGCATGATCTAGATATGTGGATGTTACACAAACCAGTGCTTTTTGTTTGCGATATGACAATCAAATATCAAAACACATAAAATATGCAATATTGATCAGAGGCATATGCAAAAGGAGAAAAACGCAGAGCCAACAAACCTTGATACACAAAAATCTTGAGGACGTTGCTCCACTGGTTGGCAAGCTCCTTATTCTTATCAAGAGGACTGCTGATTCTATTTTCAGCTCTAACCAGCATTTCTAACGCAGCTCCCGTCACTAATGCAGCTGCCACAAGACATGCCCATGACTAAATAAACAATAATATTAGATATAAATAAGACTGTCTAAACAATGCTACAGCATCTATGGCATATACACTACAAATTAATTACGCTCAAAATATAATGGCCAATTAGCGAACTGGTAAAAAATAAAACACTATATTCAAAATATTCTAAATTAGTAGATAGCAACAGAACTTACCTGGACTGAATAAATCTGAAGCAGAAGAAAGGGCCTTACAATAACATCGGGAGCCCTCGAAAGAATTACAATGAGATCCTCCCCGATAGGATAACTAAATTGAACAACTTGTGCACGGGGCCAACTGGGGGTGAAATCCAAAGGTGCTACGTCAGCCTCCTTAAAGAAAAAAAGGTTATGTGTTGCATGAAATAATAGTATTAAGCATGATAGTAATTAAGAAATTACACATATACACCACTTTGCAACAACCGCAATACAAGTTTTATTTTTACAGCATCCTTTGCCCAAACCATAGTAACACGGAAACAATAGTAGGTTCATAAGGTAAAGAGCTGAAGGATAAGTACATCAATTGTAATGAAAGCAATACAAATAATGGGCAAAATTCGCTGGAACATTTCTGGAACATTTAATTCACTGTAGCTACTGATTCATATTTTTAAGATGGTAAGTGCTGGTTTCCACCTTGTCATTAATATCCTTTAGCTTAAAAAAAAAAAAAAAAAAAAAAAACCTCTTGAGATCATCCAGAGGCGCTGCAGATATTCATTTTGGTACGTAGGTATTGAATGTGACTGTAGTGACAATTTTTCCTGTATCATGGGAGAAGACTACATATTGCAGGAGGTACCTTTATGAGAGAGCATAGGAGATGTGAGGCATGTGTACATGATAATGTTCACTGCTTCAATGTGAAGAAAGAAAAAACTACTGTAATGAGAGGGGAGATAAAGATGGGTTTTAAAATTGAATTTGAATTAATTTAATACCCTTATTTTCATGACATATACTTGTAAGTTTTCTCAAGGAGTACCATAATTACTCCATGTTCCTTATTATTACTTTCTGTTTGTGTGACTCATTAATCCCATATCTTCGTGTAGCGTTACATTTGCTTTTAGGTATTTACAAATGGCTATTGTTACCCTTTTTTTAAGTTATTTCTTGTTTGTTCGAATCACGTATGATGTACCTTTTATTAAATGGCTTCCTCTACAGCCTCTGTGTATTGCTCACGCATATATATCCTTGGATTCTGCATTGTAATGCAAATAAGTGTGGTAGCTTTTCGGAAGATAATCCAGATGTTTTAGAACCAAAAATTCTTAAAGGAAACCAAATGATTTAAATGGATTCTAGTTCATTTTTAAGAATTCTAGAATGCCCTTTTCAGACTCCTTAAATCCTATATTTGTAATATTGTTGATGAGATACATGAATACAAACAGAAAAGATGAATTTTGAGGAAGGAAAAGAATGTATTTCTGAGTCTTCATGTAGCCTGACAACACTCACCCTCTTTCCAACTTATTTCTTCATGGAAGTTTCAAATGGAAGATAAAGCATGCATGAGATATTTGGCAACAACATCGTGAGACACTCTATTTTCCCAAACTCTCCAAAAGCTGGGGCATAACACCCATTGCTTTATAATTAGTAAAATGGATCATCAAAGTCAACATGTACCTGAAAGAGACTTTTTGCTAAATTCCTTACATGTGTTGTAGGTCATCGG
The DNA here is from genome assembly GCA_037179515.1 of Halocaridina rubra. Taxonomy (NCBI): domain Eukaryota; kingdom Metazoa; phylum Arthropoda; class Malacostraca; order Decapoda; family Atyidae; genus Halocaridina; species Halocaridina rubra. Next base: position 74,347 of record JAXCGZ010000031.1, read on the forward strand.
TATGCCCCTTTTGAATGAAAGCCTCGTAATGGAGAGTAGAGAGACACAGAAATATATGTTTTTTCTCCTTTAATACATTTTTTATTTACTAGAATATTAACATACAAAAGGCCTATGACAGAGTGGCACAAGGCTCTGTTAGCCAAACTTCTTGCTAATGACTTTACCCCTTCTCTCCTTCTCTGACTTCCAGTTTTCTTTCTAACCTTTTTATGTCTGAAGTTTTTAAAGGTGCAAGATCTAGCTCATTTCCAGGTACCATTGGTGTTCCATAGGGTTCTGTTCTTTCAGCTACTCTGTTCCTTCTCTTCATTATCTTCTCTGGTCTCTATCTTTCTGTTTTCTCCACGCCTTTGCCGACGATTCTACCTTTCATGCATCCTCAGCCTTCTTTTCACGACCTTCGTCTGCTGCTCGAAATCAATTTCTAATCATTCTTTCTTCAACTTTCATTTCAGATTTACAGTAAGCAACTGAGTGGTGCATCCAAAATTTAGTGAAAATTAATGCCTTCAAGACACAGTATCTGGGTTTTTCTGTAACTTCTTCTCATCCTGATAGCCCTATTTGTCGTTGAGCACAACGAAATTTATTCTCTTAATTCTATAAACATATAAGCTTTCATATAGTCTCTAAATTGTCTTAAAGAAATCACATGATTTAAATATCTAATACTGCATCAGTGAAATTAGGAATTCTCTTTCGTTTTCATCATTACTCTTTCTCTTTCCAGTTACTAAAATATCTATATATGCCTTATCCGTTCCTGCTTAGAATGTGGTTCTCATAGCTGGGTTTTTTCTTCTTATACTTATCTTCTTGATAGGGTTAAATCTAAGACCATCAAACTCATTAACGATTCTTCTTTTACTTTTAATACCGAATCTCTTTCTCTTTGCCAGAGGGTATCATTTCTTTCTCCTTCTGTCAATACTACTTCCATCACTCCTCTGTTGAGTTGGCGAGTTGCATCCATTCCCCACTGGCAAGGCTGTGTAACATGTATTAAGCAGCCTAGTCACACAGGTACTGTATGGAGATTTATAGCTTGAAGATTTGTCGGTGCAATAACTGCTTATTTCCTTTTACTTTTATACTCTGAAAATCTCTCCCTCCTTCTCTCTTCCCTAACTCTAATAACCTTTGTTCCTTCAAAGAGATAATCTATCATTTTCTCTGGGAGTAATCATGCCATATTTCTACTTCTGCATTTCTCCGACTATTCTATCAGCTTGATCATTACTCACTGTTCTTTATTCTCTTATTTCTACATTGTTCTTGAGCTGCCACTTTTTCTTCGTCTCAGCCTTTCCTTGGTGCCCAGGCCTCTTAAGAGTTATTTGCTTTGCCTGACCCTGTGTTAAACTCATATATATATATATATATATATATATATATATATATATATATATATATATATATATATATATATATATATATATATATATATATATATATATATATATATATATATATATATATATATATATATATATATTTGTCAGTCTGCTTACATGAGTAATTGGTACAACCTCTATCTTCAGGAATAATATTTATGAATTGTCAGGACCTACATAGAAATGTTTCAATAATTAGTATTTACCTCTTTCCAAGCTTGTATACAAGGTAATGTACTTCAAGTCATATATAATAATTGAATTACATGCTGTTCAGTAAAATAAATATATAATTAAAATTATTAAACTACATCACAATAATAAAAGTAAAATAAATAAAAAACAGATAAAACAACAGTTTTACTAAACCTTTATCCGAAAATTAAATGTATCATAATAAAGCGTTTTCACGAATGTGGTTACTTCTATGTACAGTATTATGAATTAACTTTACATATTGTGCAGTCAAATAAATGTAAATGCATAACGAGTATAACAACCATATTAAATTCTAAAAAAAATATAAATCATTCAAGTGGTAATTTTAAGTACGATAATAAAGTTTAAAGAATCCAATATCTGAAATCTACGTGTCACTATGATATCCTCTCTCTTACTAAAATTACATTAAGGCTACGTTTCCACTAGGCTGCAAAACGCTGCTTCTGTTTTTCGCAGCCTCTGCCTGAGTTTAGGTGATACATGTAATCCTATGGAGCTGTTTCCACTAGCCGCTGCGTTTCGCAGCTTCTATGAAGCGGCGGCTAGTGGAAACAGCTCCATAGGATTACATGTATCACCTAAACTCAGGCAGAGGCTGCGAAAAACAGAAGCAGCGTTTTGCAGCCTAGTGGAAACGTAGCCTAAGGCTACGTTTCCACTAGGCTGCAAAACGCTGCTTCTGTTTTTCGCAGCCTCTGCCTGAGTTTAGGTGATACATGTAATCCTATGGAGCTGTTTCCACTAGAGGCTGCGTTTCGCAGCTTCTATGAAGCGGCTCTAGTGGAAACAGCTCCATAGGATTACATGTATCACCTAAACTCAGGCAGAGGCTGCGAAAAACAGAAGCAGCGTTTTGCAGCCTAGTGGAAACGTAGCCTAACTCTTACAAAATTGTGCTGCCTCTCCAATGATCTTCAATTTTATTTTTAGGTAATAGGATTTTATATAACTACGGAACCTTTCCTTCCTGGCCTTAAACTCCTGATATTCATTGTGCTAGCAGTTCCACTGGAGTTTTCACTAAAGATATATCCATCAACAGGGACATCCTATTACATCATGTTTTTAACTAATTGTGGACATGGAGTGGCAGCATCTTTGGTGTAGGTCTACATACTGAAGCTGCTGCTCAAAAGAGCAGTAGCAAAAGAGCCAAACTGCTGCAGCCTACCCCTGCCCCTCACATGGCTTGAGAACCTATAGGAGAAGTTTTGGTAACCTAGACAATTACCGTATCTTTCAACATTACACACAATAATGCAATTGTTTCTACACTAAGATATACCCTTCTGGTGGTCATTTCTCAAGGACTCCTTCTAGTCAGAGATATCTATAGGAACCCTGGAATCACGTCATTAAAGTCCACACCTTATACAACCACATATGCCTCGCAACACATACATCCTGAGAGCTCTGTGGGTAATCTCAGGATCAGCAGTGGTCTTCCTTAGAGACTCAGGGCTGCTCAACCAGATAGTTGTAGGGAATAACATCAGCAAAAAACAAATGTTTCATGCTTTCTTATTCTCGCAAAG
>JAXCGZ010000031.1:80000-110000 GCA_037179515.1 Halocaridina rubra
CTCGAGTACTGAAAGCACCTATGAAAATTTTGAAATTACACCAATACAGGAACATTTGGAGACCATGAGAAATGAGTATTAGAGCATATTCTGAGATCATTATTAAGTACTTCATCTTTTTTTTTTTTTCTAAGAATATAGTTTTAACCTAGCCTTATTATAATGACAAAAACTTAAAAATCTCCATTGTTTTTGTTGAAAAATTTCCCCATTAAAAAAGCTGCTTCATGGCAAGGTTACTGTTATATTATAAACTGTTATATGTTTATACAAAAAGTATTAGTTACAAATGCAAATATAGTTATGGAACAGATCTACCTACTGCTTTACAGCATAAAGTCAGCCTCTGGTGGAACTGGAAATGTAAAAGTCACTTTTAAGCATGGTAACTGGATAGCCAGAGGGAATACATGAATTAACCTCTCTCTATTGAATCCTTGCACTCCAGTGTTGAAAACTTGGATATGGGTTTTAATGGAAGCATTATTGTCACCAACAACACCCATAATATTTCGCACATTCATGTGAACTAGAACAGCCTGATTTAGGAATATCAAATCATGAACACAAGCATCCTTACACAAAAGAGAGTCTATTCTAAGGTTCCTACTAAGAAGAAAATAAATGAAAATTCAGATTTTTTTAGCCTAAATAGAAAACATATTGTGGTCATTCATAAGTTTGTCACACAAGGAGGCGAAGTATATGACTGAACAGTAGTCAAGGTAATTGACATCCTTTGGAGCACCTTAAAAATCAATTTATGATCTGTCATTGGGTCGACTATGAATTCATGAATGATGCATGGCTTTGCTAAAATATGGACGCTCGTGAAAAACTTTGAAACTTTCACTCATATTAGCATGCTGACTGACATAAATTTGTACGGTAGATGATGCAAAATGAGATAACATGTATGGTTCATAAGAAGATTTTTTCACTTTGACCTTTTCTTCACTGCAAAATTGCCACAAAAATAACTGGTAACTATGAATTACTCAAGAAAGTACAGTAATTTTTTTTTCTAAATTTGCTAGAATATGTATAAAATATGAGGTCAACATTAAACACTCCCATTCCTGTCCTAAAAATTCTTCTTCTAGCAAAATAAATTCAGATAGATTCGGAAATACTCCTGACATGCAAAAAATGGTACCTATTGTGCTTTCTTCTTTGTGAAAAAAAAAAAAAAAACGGCGAGTTACTTCACAAGAAATGATCATAAATGTGAGGTGAATTTTTTTTCTTTATAACCCTAAATGTAAATCTTGTTACCAATGCTGATATGAGAAAGCTTCATCCTCACCTTTCTATGCAGAACTCCGACCATGCCATTCCAGCTACCATTGGCTTCTAGTGCACCATAGCCCTGAGTGAGTATAACAACGTCTGAAAAGTTGAGGCGACTACGTGTAATGATCATTAACTCACTTAAATATCCTCCAGCTTCATCTAGTCCACCACCCTCGGTATATTCAAAAACAATAGGCTCCTGACAATAATAAAGAAAAACATATTAGGATAACGATCACATAGAAATATGGAGTAACTACACTTTAAACAGATAAATGATACTATAAAAAGGTCAACAATATATATATGCATTCTTAAGTATTCAAATATAATTTTAAAAGTAAAACACGCATTTCTATTTCACGCCAATCATTTCAATGAAAATATTCTCCATAACTCCAAACACATTAAATTCATTATGATTATACAAGAAAAGGCAACAGCACCATTACCTGGACAACTGACATTCTAATTGTACGTTTATGGAAATTCAATGCTAAGGGGGACCAGAGAGGCTTTACAGTTTGGAGATTTCCCAATTTCCAAATCCCCGCTAGTCTCAACTTCCATGAACCATCTCCAGGATCTTCTATGCTAGCAATCTTAATCAATCTGTCAAGTCAGCAATTTATTAGTGAACCATTGCAAAAATTATGTACCATTTCATGCCGGCATGTTCATAACTTGATGCGTACGTAAGCTAAACTTATTACAACTAATATCTTAGAGCAAAATATACAATGAATATTTTTTATAAATAAGATTATAGAATAATATGAGACTCAAAACTTATCTACTCAAAATTTATAAATTGAACACCATTTTGCCCCTTATATACAATCTTACTGATATATGAAATGTAGCAAAGCAATAACATTTAACACACATGCAAATTGCAATAATTTGTAATAGAATTTTCCCCACCTTTAAGATTAAGTGTAGAAACAATGCCAACTCAAAGTCCTGCTTTGAGAAGATAATCATCAGTGCATAAGGATAATATGCTTGTTCAGGCTGTGCACATTTATATCTACTCTTAAACATCACTTACCTGTCAGAATGTATATCAAATTACCAGGGAGTTGAATAACGAGAGAATGAAAAGAGATATCTAGAAGCAAGTAGCAACAGCCACTATGGAATACATGGATATCAAATGTGAGTTATTAATACTGCATATGAAGAGATAAAGTATGAGGGATATCGTATTCCTGTAAACCCAAAATCTATTCCAATTTCAATCTTTAAAAGTCATTATTAGTGATGGTTCTGCATTGAAAATATATGAATAAAATATTAGAAAAAGCTTTAATGACGTTACGTTAAGAAAAATAAAAAAAAGTCCAGTGATGGAACTTGAAAAAAAAAACAATAATACAAGACAGAATCACAGACTATATAATACAGTAAACATGAGATTATAGCCTGAATAGTTTGATGCTCTTGATCTTGTTGAGGTTCCCTGGGAGCCTGCTACTCCAGGAACTTAGCACTATGTAGGTACATCACCAACCATGCTGGATCCATCCAGCGTTGAAATACGTTGGTGGATACCATGTCTGTGTTGATGGTCAGATGAGGTTTGAGAGTGTAAGAATATATATTCTGTGGTGTGTTCTTCAGCCTGGCATTGTGGACAGATGTTAGTGTGAGTACTGACTAGCCTTAAGAGTAACATTTCTTTGGTGTTTGTGTGTGGCGGTTTGTTTCTTAATAGAGAGTTGTTTTGTTGTTGTGTAATGGTTTGTTTTGTGAGCTGGGTGTAAATGCATTATTCGTAGCGTGTTGGGTTTGAATTGGGGTCCGCTGGTGTTGGTATGGTGCTAAGCATGTAGTTGTAATATTTATTTGGGAGCTTTGACTAAGTTCCTGAATGTTGGTAGGTGCTTATTCATGTAGTTTCAAGGGTGAAGTGAGCTATGGATGGCTGCTCCTAAGAAATGTGGTCCTCTCATGTATAGGTGTTATTTTATTGTTATCACTGTAGTGTCAGCATGTAGGTGCCCTATAAGTGTCGATAGGGTGTAACCAGTGATTATGCATGGGGCTGTATTTTGTATTTGTGCTGTCGTTCTTGCATTTGTGTGTCTGATATATTGTGGGCCCAAGCAGGGCTTGCATAGTCTATTCTTGGTCAGATGTATTGTCTGTATGCAAATATTACAGCGTTGTTTTGATCAAATAAGGTGCTCGTGAGTGCTCTAGAAGCATATTCTGTGCGTATATATACCTTTCCGCCTTCTTGTTTATGTGAGGGGTGAATGATAGTGACGTGTTGAGTGTTACTAATAAGATTTTTGTTTCATATTTGTGTGGCATGTTTTTATTTTTTAGTATTAAGTTTGGCTTGTATTAGTGATTTTGAGTGTACTTGGTGAGAAATGTGCCCGTTGATTTTTATGCCGCCAATTTGAGTAATTTATGTATTAACCACTCCTTTACTTGAGTAATGTAATGTTGGACTTGTGCAAATCAGATGTAGGCATTACTGAGTGCGGAGGTTATTGTAAAATAATTTGTTTATGTCAACGATTTTGCACTGGGAGGCTGTGGAGGATTACCATGCTTGTATAAATTGAATAGTTTTGGTGAGAGTACTGAATCTTTGGGGACTCTATTTGCTCTGTTAAATATGTTTGAGGACTTGCCATTATAGAGTAAGTGTGCTTGTCTTCCTGTAAGGTAATTGGTAAGGCAGCATTTAATGTTGTTGTTTAGCATTGTGTTGTAAATATTGTTTGTGAGGAGGGACTTGGGGATACCAACCAACAACTTGCTAATGACAGTTGTTATTAGCAGTGTAATTCATGCTGAGTGGGTATAATAAATGCAATCTGTAATTTGTGTTAAGTTAGTGACTTGTGTTGTGGTTGAGTAGTGTTGTCTATAGCCATGTTGTGTGGATGCAAGAAAAAATTGTAGTGTTGTAATTTTGAGTATTATCCTCTCAACCACTTTATATGGAATGCATAGTAGTGTGAATGATTTCTATGATGCTGTGTCTGTTGACCATTTCTAAGGGCTAAGTGTAGGTATGAATTTGGCAGCTTTTCAGATTATAGGTATTATGTTATGTCTGTAGTAAAAGTTGGAAATGTTTGTGAAGGTTGCAATGCCATGGAGGCCTAGGTGTTTGAGGTGGTGATTGTGGATAGCATTAGATCCACTGGCTGCAGAGTTCTTGAAGTTTGTGATAACTTGTGAAGTGTCTTGCTATGCTGCTAGTGTAATAGTGTTTTCAAGTCTGTGTTTGTATTTCCGCCTTAAAGAGGTGTTTGCTTTGTTTGTATCTTGCAAGGCGACTGACATATGGATAGTCTTGCCCAAGTATGTTGGCTTATTGTGAGTGTGTTGGTATAGTGTCTGTTTCTATAATAGCAGCATTTGTTTGGATTGCACCTTCAATGGATCTAGGTCTGCTGCAAATTATTTTGTAGCAGTTCTACAGACTCCCTCCAGTGTTTGTTCTGTTATTGCACTTTGTTGCATTTTTTGTATTCAGGTACTGCCTCATTTTGCAAAGTATCCAAAGTAAGGTGAGTTTTTTAAGACTGTCTGGCTCTTCCATGAAGGCAGCAATCTCAGTTGTGTAGTTTAGGTTGCAGTGCAATCTGCTGCTGTTTGGAAAGAATTTTTGTCGGCTTTTTTTTTATTGTTATTGAAAGAGGTGACAGTATGGTTTATGTCTGTGATTGGTAGGATGTTGATTCCTTGGAAGTCATGGTTTGTCTGTTGTGTGAATTCCTCCAAATTTTCATGTCTAAAGTTCTTGTATGTGTGTCTAGTAAATGTGTTCGTATCTGTTGAATTTATGGGTATGATTACCGGTATGTGGTCTGAAGGTAGGTATGTCTCTGTTCTCAGTGCTACATTGTGGATTAATTTGGTTGAAGTGGCTTTTAGGTTTCATGGTGAGGAATACAAGTGGCGGAGTTTGTATTGGTGAGGGTGTAGAGCATATCTAGTTGTTAAGTACGTTCAACACCACTGGCAGAATTTCTCTTGTTCTTTATAACAGCTGAAATGCTTTCCATTGAATTCTTCCCCCGTAATAATGTGTGGGAGGTTGTTAAATGTATGTATGTGTGATATGTCTTCACTTGGTAAGTCTCTTGCATTTCCTACGGGGATGTTGGTATTGATAATTGTAGCGTAAACCTATCGTATCTTGTTAACATTTTAATGGGCTTTTGTTTTCTGTAAATAGTAATGTGTTAGCGCTTTTGTAGATATTGTTCTCAATGCATTGTGTCTTTTAGTGAATGTATGCTATGTGGAACGTCCTCTAGGAGGATCTTGTAGAATGAAATAAACAAGCTGTAACAAAATGATGCACAAGACAAAAATACTTTCTACACTTTGTAGGTTAGAGGAAAAGCATCTACTTAGCACACTGAATAGTCTTCCTCAAATTAAAAGTACAATGAATTCCTGAAAATTACTTCAAAACTCAATCTCAGTAAATAGTGGGTTCATTAGCACAGAACTTAAATTAAAAAGTTACAAAAATAACAAGATATAAGGATAAAAAGGATTTACTTCAGTAGTAGGTTGGCCCATAGCACTAGCAACTCATTGCAATACTAAAGCTGAAGGAACTTTAAATTCAACTAGGACTGGCCAAGGCAGCTCTATGTTAAGTTTTCCTTCAGTCACATCTCTTATTATCCCATAACATTTCGCAAGTCATAGCACTCATATCTCTGTTTTTCTTTGCATTATTTTCCCATCTCCGCTACAACTATGGAAGGTTCTTAGCATATGGCCCACAGCACTTGGCATAGAAGGGTGCTAAGAATTTCCAAGGATCTTGTTAACTCCACTTTTGGTGTGAGGGTAGTCACGCTTGATGGTAGTAATGGTTTTGTCCATAACTTTGCACCCCCTGATAGATCTGCTTCTTTCACTAGACACTTTTCTAACATCCGAGGTCTGAACTCTAATCTTTTATCTGTGGGACAGCACTTGGGTACATCTTTCCCCTTCCTCCTCCTTTCTGAAACCTAACTGCCTTGCCATGCATCCCCTAACCCATTTCAAATATCTCACTATAACCTGTATTCTCGTTCCCATTTCAAAGTTGGGGTCTGTATCTACTGTAACACTAACACACCTACTGCAAGGTTCTGGGACCCTGAATCTTCTGACATTGATGTTTTCTGGCTGAATATCTATCTCTCCACTACCACTATTTTTCTTTGCTTCTGCTACTGACTTTGTGCCCATCTTTGAATATATATCCTCTTTCCTTGAGTCCTTGCTATCTTTTCACCCACATGCAAAGGTTCTCTCTATTGGGGACTTTAACATACACCCTAAAGAGGGGCTTCATTCTTCTAACACTGATGTGTCAAGAAGTAAGGCCCTTGCTTTCTCTGTCACTCACGATCTGGAGCAGACTATCAAATGTCCCACTCGTGTTTCCAATCACCAGGATCATACAGTTACCACTCTTGACCTATTCTTTACTTCCAGTCCTAAAAAATACTCATGTTCTATACTCTCCCTCTTGGTAACTTTGACCACTCTTTGATCTCAATCCCTTCCACTGTCGTTCCCCTCTATCAATTCCTCCTACTCAGCACCCCTTTGGCCCTTCGAGCACACCTAAAGTAAAGCTTTGCGTAGCTTTCTATTTGATTTCCCTTGGCTGTCTACTGCTTTCAGACCCACAATCCTGATCAGGTAGAACTAAAAGTTGCTAAAATCATAACTTCAGTAATAGAGACTTTCATACCCTTCTCTGTCAAAACATATTTTCCCCCTAATTCTTGATTTCACCATATCTGTTCCATGGCTATTCAGGCCAGGGATTGATTATATTGGCTATACCAATCCTCTCCTTCTGATTTAACTCATTCTGCTTTTATTATTGCTAGGAATCGCTGCACTGCCCAGATTCCTAGGTCTATGGCCTGAATTCTTCTCCGATTGATAGATGTTTCTGATCCTTACCAATAAACCTTTCCAAAAACTTGTTTAATTTAACTTTTCCCCTTCTCATTTCTCCAGACGGTTTTGTAACTTTCTCTTCCCGTGACTCTCTAACTATATGCCCTCCCCTATTCTTTCTTCACACAAAGTCAGAGAGGTTCTTCACTCTCTAAAAATGAACAAAGCATCCGGACCCTATGGTATCCCTGCAAGATTCCTTAAGGCGTTTGCAAATTAATTGGTGTCTGTGCTTTGCTGTCTTTCTTGCCTCATTCTCTTAACCAGTAATCTATCCTTCATCTTGGAAGCACACTCTACCCAAGAATGTTTCTAAGAAGGGTAACTTTTCTATTCCTTCTAACTATCAATTAATTGCCCTCACCTCTGCTATCGCTAAAGTATTTGAAACATTGCTCAATTCTCACTTCTTGAAACATCTTGACTCTAACTCGCTTATTTTCAATCTACACAAGGCAAGATCCACTGGTGACCTCCTGTCCTATGTCACTCATATATGGTCATCTTTTCTGATGAACAATGGGGAATCCTTTGTCGTCGCCGTTGATATCTCTAAGGCTGTTAACAAAGTCTGGCACAAGGTTCTTTTGGCAAAACTTATTACTTATAGCTTTACCCTTTCTCTCTATGCTCTGATTTCCAGGTTGTTCCTGACCATCTTATATTTGTAATTGTTAACGGTGCAACATCTAGCTCATTCATATTTACCAGTGTTATTCCAAATGGATGTTTTCATTCATCTTCTCTCTTCCTTCTTTTAATTAACGATCTTATCCATTTCTTTTCGTTCTCTCTTCTTCATATCTTTACCGACGACTCCACCCTTCATCATTCCACTGCCTTCTCTTCACAACCTTCATCTTTTTTCTTCAACAGAGAGTATCTGAGTACGCAAAATTTAGTTAAATTTAATGCCTCCAAGACATATTTTCTGGCTATCTCTTTGCCTTATTTTCCTAATAGCCATATTGTCTTAGAAACTAACAAAACTTACCCTCATAATTCTATTAACATATTAAAAATTCAAGTAGCCTCTAACTTGTCTTGGAGAGTCACGTAATCCAAATGTATAAAACTGCATTTAAAAACATGGGAATTTTATATCGGTATCATCATTACTTTTCCTATTTTCAGTTAATTAAAATCTATAAAGATCTTTTCGGTACCTGTTTAGAATACTGCTCTCATATCTGAAGTGCTTTTTCTTATACTTATCTCCTTAATAGGGTTGAATCTAAGGCATGCTGACTCATTTCTTACTCCCAATTTTCTCTCTCTTCACCGAAAGGTATTACTGCTCTCTCTCTTTTCTATCGTTACTATTTCCATCCTTGCTCAAATAATTTGGCAAGTTGCATCCCTTCCCTACTGCCGAGGCCATGTAACACTCATCAAGTGGCCTCATCTCACAGGTACTGTGAGGAAATATGTAGCACGAAGATTGGTCGGTGCAGTGACTGTTTCTTCTCTTCCACCTCCGGACTCCGGAAATTCCTTCCTCCTTCTGTTATTTCTAACTCCCAAGACCTATTTCCCTTCAAAGAGCTGATCTATCGTCATCTCAGGGCCTAATCCTGCCATAATTATAGGTCTCCATTACTTCGACTTCGACTATTCTTCCAGCCTTTCCTTTCTTATTCTTTATCATTCTCTTTTATCTATCTTGTTCCTAAACTTTCACTTTTTCCTCGTCTCAGTGTTTTCCTGATGCCCGGGCCTGATGAGGGCAATATTTTTTCTGTCCCTGTGTCGTACTCATTAAAAATTACAAACTTGTAGCTATTTTCCTATATCAACTAGTCTGAAACAAGGCTGAATCCCTACTTGTATTTTTCATATTTCTTCCTGTCCTTATTTATTCAAGTCTTACCATTCGCCCTTCATGCATATCAATGTCATACAAATGTCAAGTCAGTATTATAATGTAATGACAATATGGATTGAGATTTTTCTTTTTCCCCTTAACTCATCTCTTAACAGTTCCAGTGCAAACTGTCTCTCCTACATTGACGCTTTTTCATTTTAAGCCTTCAATGATATTCTCAATAGAGAGGGTTCACAGTGCACTGCATTCATATTCTGATAACTTTGCTTCATCTATTTTTAGCTTTCAGAGCATGTTAAATATATTCATTCTTTCTCATGACATACTGAATTTTTCTCTAACTCTGGGTCAGGATGGGGTATTTGATTTGGGCAAACATCTTTATTCTAGGTAAGGCTCAATTTCTCCAGGATTCTCTTGCAAAATTGCTGCAACATCATTTAAGTATTTTTGGATATATGGTAGTATTATTCTCCAATTTGGGAATGAATATAATAATACATGTCATTCTGAAAACTCACAAGCTTGAAATAGCAATGTCTTACTTCAAAATAAGTGTCCTCCTCAGGTGTCCTGTTTTATTTAGTCCCTGAATAGTTGTTTTGACTGTAAGATGGCTGATGCATTCATGTATAGCGTATTGCATTCACATCTAGGGAACTTTCTCTTCTGTGCATTTTCTCTACTGGGATAAGTCTAAGGCATATCATTTGATTAATAATTTTGCTCTAGCATTCTGTCCCAACTCTCTTCTTTGTCACCAAATATCAATGCTTTCTCTTCCAAACAGCAATTAATTTGGATGCTGTTCTACATAACTGAAAAATATTAGATAAATCATGAAATACTCTTTAAGCAGCAGCATCTCAAACTTGCTGTGTGGTTTAGTTAACTCCAAAATCATCAAAGTTATGCCTGCTTCATTCCTTCTCCTGTTAAACTGTGGAATATATTGACTGTATGTCTATATTTATATAAATATTCTATCCTTATTCAAATGACCAATCTGTCAACTTTTATGCCCACACTGACACTTCCTAACCATTATTTTTATACTGTTTTCTTTTTATATTGATATTACTTATTAAGATATTCCTTTGAGCATTACTATACTTTACAGTAAACATCATAAAGGCAAAATTACTTGATTTACAAGATTAAGTAAAACAAAAATTAGCAAACTTAATTTGAGAAGCAAATGCAATGTACTTTAATGATTAATTTTGTTATACATACTTATGGAAATATTTCAAAACATTGTATTAGAACTATATTTTGCGTGCGTTTACAGACAAGGCATTTCAAGCTACTTCACATGCGACCAGTGCAGTACCTGCTTTGATAATTATAAGTGGCGACATAAATCTATACATTATGTATGATTTTTTTTTAACTACCTCCTCTTCTTTGTTAATGTTGTATCATTATTTTTAATGGCTGTATGCATTATTGATTCCTCCTGAGCCAAAAGAACACCCCTCATTCCTTCTTGAAGACTTTGTGTGACTCTCTCCATGTAATAAGTAAATGACAATGAGGGGTTCTCAGTGGGAACTGTTTCCTCGCCAAAAGATGATGACTCAGAGGCAACCCAAATCCAGTTTGTGTTCTGGAGCAAAAAATATTAATTTTGTAAAGACTATAAAATACATGGTGGATCAGCCAGTTTGGATAGTTTGTTTCTAAGTTAATAAGAGAATAAACGAGTCAAACGAAATTGAGAGGCCATGTCACAAAATCTTGTATTCTCAATGAGAATTCAGAAACCTGTCCTATAAAAAGGAGCAAGACTGATGAAGAAAAAGGACTCAGAACAAACCACGGCAAAGAAAATGGTGACTATAGGATAGGCAGGTGCAACTCAGTTTTGACGAGCAATTTAGATATAGATACATCTCTTATTATAACTATCAAAATTATGTTTTTTATGCATTGTGCTTTTGATGCCGGAAATTATAGACTCCTCAAGCTTCTAGAAGTGCCCTTCTTTCTTTTCTCATTTTTTTACGTAGGAAGGCTTTCCTTCAGCATGATCCTGCATTTCAGATTCACCTCAATAGTAGCAAGCCTTTTCTTTAAAAACATAAACAAAAAAATTCAACTGATAGTCATCCCTCTTCCCACAACAGCGTCATTTAAATATTTTATGGATTATTCAGATCTTTAAGACATCATTGGAAAGAAATAGAGCTATATAGAACTCATGCGTTTTCTCAAAATGAACGGTTGCTTTCTTGAATTTTTTCTCAGTTTCATAGGAGAATAACCAGAAAGAACTTGAAATGTATGAATTGCTTGGAGAGTAGGGTCCTTATGAATACATTTTATGGAAACCTAATTGTTGAGAACAGTCAGCTAGTACTCTGATATATCGATGCTACCCTTCCACAACATTGTTTTTAGCATGTCATTTTGTACCTTTGAAAACATACTCCCACATATTGTAAAACTTCGTCTAATTCTGCATCTCTGAATTGGTCTTCCAATGAAATTGATTTCAAAATAATATACAATATCATTTGCTACCTCAGGTAAAGATGCAGTTTGTACACAAAAGAATCAGCAATATTGTCCAGGGATTAAAATGCTATACCATGTACCATCTGAATTTGTAAGTAAACGTTTGAAGCACAACTTAAAAATTGTGAGAGGACTGTTCCAGAATTTTTCTGAATAATCTGGCTCAAGCTAAAAAAATTCTTTAAGGTCTGTAAATGGAAAAACTGTTCCTATATTATTCATCACGCTTTATATCAATATCGACCATTCTACTTCTTGGATTTAAGCTGATATCAAAATGTTGTCACTTTCTCAATTAAAATTATATACAGTACTGTTTATTATTTTTAGCTCTATAGATTATTTTATTTAGTAGAAATCTTATACAGGAGTTTTTATTATTCTAAAGTGATAATAACAAAATCTTTATGATGCTACGCCACTGGAAGTAAATTTGTGTCTTTGAGTACAATGTCCCGGATTTCTTCTCAAGTACTGTGCTCTACTGTCGGAAGACTTGTTGCAGTAACTTTCATCTCTTTAAAGTCCTTCATGGTTTTAAGAGTGGATAGAATGCGATATATTGATATGGGTGGTTCTTGAACTACAAATAATGGCTGAAGTTCCATAAGAAAACTTTGCATGATCAAAGAAACCTTTTTTAGTGTAAGAATATTTGATGACTGGAATTTGCTAATAGAGGAAGTATTTAATACTAGCTGCATTCATAATTTTAAGGACACATATGATAGATATCTTTGGAACGACCAAGAGACAGGGAACTACGAGCGTAGGGCTCTTTCCTGTAAGGTGCCCTTCAAGCACATGGACATGGAAATGTTCAGAATCCTGTGATTTATATGAGGCCATAGCTTGAATATGCAGCACCCTTTTGGGGTCCGCACTTGAAAAAGCATAGAAATAAGCATGAAAAATTCTAAGCCATGCTACAAAATAGAAGACAGAGATACATACTCTCAGTTATGTAGAAAGGTTTAGGGAGTTAGATTTACCAACACTTGAAGCTAAAAGGAAGAGGGAGGATTTGGTGATGGTCTTAAAATTTCTCCATGGTTTTGACAGAGTGGATTGGATGTGATATTTTGACATGAGTGGCTCTTAAACTAGAGATCATGGTTTGAAACTTCGTAAGTAAACTTCTTTGCATAATGTAGGGAAGTCCTTTTTCAGAGTAAGAATAGTTGATGGTCGGAATTCGCAATGCAAGGAGACAGTAAATGTTAATTGCATTCAAAATTTTAAGGCGAGGTAAGAGAAGTGCCAATGAGTAATCTAGTTGAAACTGATCACGAGACTAGGAGTTATGAACAAAGGACTCGTTCAGGTAAGCACAATTATGGTAAATACAGGTCAAAATTTAAACACGGTTGCAGCTCCTCCTGCCCTACATCAACACACTATACAAATGATTCGCCAAAAGCACACATAAACTAGTTCCAGCCGATTCTACAGTTACTTTCCGCACAAACTGAACAGCAGCACACCATCGCAATCCACACCTTGCCATAAACCACATCTTAACACTCACACTTAAAATCCTTGAAATAACATGCAATACATCAATGTCATTTAAGCAACATGTCACAAACATCAACAACAAACTGACACAGAGACTTATTGCCTTCTGGACAATTGACCCACAATATTTGTATGCAACAAAGAAACCACTACAACAATATACAAACAATTAATACGCTCATTGATGGAATATGCAAGGATTGATTGGGCTTCTAACCTCATAAAGACACACTATAACACCCAACAGACTATGCAAAACCAAACACTACAAATAATCACTGATTGCACAGCCACAACACCTCCATTTCGCTTACATCAAGAAACCAAAGTCTTCTAAGTCAAAGACCATCTGGACAAGAAAGGTGCACACACTTGCCACAGCCTCCACAAACTAACTCCACCCACTACGCTACATGACAGAACACACACACACACACACATATGGCTGGCTCTAGAACTAGAGGTCATAGTTTGAAGCTTCGTAAGAAAACTTCTTTGCAGGATGTAAGGAAATACTTTTTCAGTGTAAGAGTAGTTGATAACTGGAATTCTCTAAGCGAGGAGGTGATTAATGCTATCTCAATCCATAGTTTTAAGGACAGGTATGATAAGTATCACTAAGTACAAAATGGAACCGATCAGGAGACGGGAAGATATGAGCTTTGGGCTCTTTCGTAAACGGAATTAGGTAATCACACACTTAAAATACACAAAGCACACAATATCACACTATGATATGTATCATTGAGTATAAGAATAAAATCGATCAGGATACGGGGAATTATGAGCATAAGGCACTTTCATAAGCAAAATTAGGTAAATACAATTAAGTAATTACAAAAACTGCCATTTTTTCCTCCCAGCCCACCCCATACCAGTTTATGCAAGCATCCATACCCAGTTAACTCGCCATTCCATCCAGTCATTCAATGCCGACACACAGCTGCATGCTCAACCTCTCAACTTCCATCCTCTGAGTCTCTTTTCTCTATGAAGGCGGAGTCCACCTGGTCAGGCTGCGATGTAGGTACCACCAGCTCTTTTGAGATATCAAAAGAGGCTGAAGCGACTCCATCAATGATGCCTGCCAAGGTTGTAGTACAACACCTCACACAAAATCTAATGGAGCTGTCTTCCAGGTAGGGAAGAGCAGCTTGGATCCCATGGCCTCCCGGATACAATGTTTTCTAGAAGTAATTAAAACTTCAAATTTATCTTGGCCCTTGTCATGGCAAGGGTCGTTATTTGGGCATCCCCTTCCTCTAATTGAAATATGAAGGTTTTGCCAAAAAGATTCCAATCCCATCATGCATCACCAATGCTCACTACAAAAGGTAGAAAAAAATAAGAGGAGCTCTGTACAGGCTTGCCCCTCCTCACATCTTCCCCACACTTGATATTTCTCGCAGTAAGGAAAAAACATTTTACAAAATTCAGGAGGGAAGCCATATTTTCCACTTTACAAACCAATAGTGAAAACAGAATTGGATATACAACATAGTGAAGTAGGGGTTTGTTTGGTATCAATCCGAAGCCACCTCTCAAATCAAAAATTAGTTTTAGCAGCCACCAACTTATCTAATGGAAACATTAACACCATTAAACAATATAAGAGGCGGATCCTTTTATTTCTCACAACCATCTATTCTTTCCTCCAAGGAAGAAATAATCGATTACAAAATCATTGGTAGTAGGTATAGCTTTTGCTCATCATTTAAAATGATAAAAACTGCTCATTTTAATTATTTCTGCCCTAATAGGACTGGTATGTATCTCTGGACCTACAATAGGCATGATTTTATATCTCAGTACATCATACCCTAAGTATTTGACTATCAACTTTGATGGTTGTATGCTATGAGAATCAAAGATTTTTGTGAGCACTTTACACCCTAAAGGGATTGAGATCATGGCTTATATAGAAAAAAAAAATCAACTGAGGGACTGGAAAATTTTAGAGTCCATGCGCTGAAAGGTCTCCTCAGTGGTTCAAGTATTTCCGAAGAAGATGGGTTTTTAATAAATTCTTCCATCAAAGGCACTTTCGGAGCTGAGTTTGTTTTGGATAGTGACTTCTTAATAGGTCTCTATTCCTTCTCAAGTGAAAAGTTAGCTTTCCAGATTTGTCATTTCAATTAATGCCCCTAACAATAATCATCAAGTTATTTCAATAGAAAGCCGTACCAATATGCAGTGATCAGTGATTCAGTACCTAACACCACTCAGAAAAATATCATCTGGCACTTTTACTCTCTGGCCTTGCCCTGTCTCAAGATAAGTCTTATCCAGTGACTGCATCAATCAATCTAAAATCAAAAGCCTTTTTGGCATCCCATGAATCTTAAACAATATGAAACATTTCATAAAAGCAGTGGGGTTTTTATTCTTTAGACGGTCAAGAAAGGGTCAGGTATATGTCTGTAATATCTGCAAAGTTCCAAATCAACATTCCAAAGTGGCGTTAAGTTTCACAGTTCGATATAAGCTCAAACCCATTCAAGGATTTTACGTTTACAGACCTACAAATCAAAGTTGTGTTAACTTGGTTATTCATATAAGCAGCTGGGCATTGTCCATTGCAATACAATAAGGAAAAGGTAATTCTTCTCAGTTTTCGCATACTGGAAGTCACAAAATGCTTTAACGATGCAAGGTCCTGCACTGTGTCTTATGTGAGGAATTTATATCTAGTTGCAAAAACTCTTCTTTACTCTAGAAGAGATCATGAAGATTCCATATATCTTTCCAGTTAAGGATGCAAAAGACATGGGGATACATATATATCTTTACAAATGCATCAGAAAGAAATTCATGCATAACTTTTCTACCCATTCTCTTCTTTAAAGTTATAGCCCTCTTCAGCAGATTTAGGGCAGAGGGAATTATCATTGCCCCTTCTTGATCAGATCAACCTAACTTTAATGCTTTCACTTAACGTCCATCTCATAAAACCTGTCTGTGCCCCATCCATTCTATAGAAGCTAGAAGCAACACCTTATTGAAATAAACCAATCTCTCCAGCTTTATCTTATTTCATGGTATTCAGGGGGATCTCTGTCTGGCAGCATTTTATATATATCACACATATAAAATGTAGAAACACTACTAAATTGATCTTTCTACATGTTTTAAGGCCTCTGTTCTTTGATAAATTTGTTAATATGTCATGCCCTGGAGCCTCTCCTTGAGCTAGTTTTTATAAGAAAAGCCTAACGGTCTCATTCTCCTTTTGTTTTGTAACTGTACTTGAGTAGATATATGCTCCTTTAAAAGATGGTCTTTATGGGGTTGTTCCAGTTTCATGATATGAAACAAAAAGGAAAGGTTACCAGCCATACACTTTCATAGAAAGGCTTTCACTTCTACCATTTATCTGAATTTCTTGTATCTATATTCTATCTCCCCCCTACATAACATTATATTCTGAAATTTCTCTGTAGAATGACTTGTAATTTTAAATAATAGACATAAACCCTAAAATTGTAAGAAAGATTTTTTTGACATTTAAATTTTTTATTAATTAAATAATTTATTTATCTAAATATTCTTACTATATTGTTGATAATGTATTTATATCTGGCAGAATAGAAAATCAATACCCTTCTAAAAAAAAAAAAAATTGAGAATGGATTAATTTTGGTATTTTCTTCACCCTGAGAAGATCACCATCCAGCCTTTCTCTCTTTCACGCTATCATCATCTTTCCCTTACTGATATCTACAACTGCACCTTTAATGACAGCAACATTATAAAAACATGGTGTCGCCTTACCCCCATGCAGTCATCGGATAGGTTATTTACCTGCACCAAATGCTCTAACTGACAGGCTGGGCCACACATGCAAAACGGGTTTCATTTCCATGTCTCAAGCTCAAACAAAAAATACCCCATCTTACAAACAGAGCTACTGTCAGCTGAACAGGAAAAGAGGCCTCTGGTGATTAGAGACTATAATCACACCCACTAATGCAGATGAAATTTAATAATAACTTGTTTACAACATGACTATGCCCCTTACTGACCGCTCATCAGATTGGAGGCATACTATGAGCAAAGTCCTTGACTTGCCAAGAGTAGAAAATATATCTAGAACTCAACCATCTACAAGATGCAAGGCTCCCTTAAATGTTTTATATCAAAGCAGCATCCATGTCATGATATCAGTTAGTTTACTACAATACCAATATTACTTACCTTACTATTCAAAGAGCCTTCTTCATAAAGAAACTGGACCTGAAAATATGAATAATGTTACTGTAAAGAAGTGACATGAATAACATTAGCTGCTAGTTCTCTTCCCAGGGCATAGTAGAATATGTGCTGATGATGGCAATGCCACCTTCAATGCAGCTAAATACGAAGCTTAATTGCATCAGTTAGAAATGTCGACAGCATATGAGCTCTATAAGCAGAAAATTCTATCCAAACATCCTAAGATATGACAGTTACAAAACTGATACATGCCTGCACTATAGATTACATATCTTGTTAACAATATCATTTGCTAAAGCATTTCTAAGCAAAATGCCCCCAGACTTGATGCCCTTAAATTATATATATCTTAAGGGTCCTGCATCAGAAGGATATAATTATCTTATAGATGCGTCACTAATGCAAAATATATTAAATCATAAGTGATGAGGAGAAAACCCCAACTGAAATGGCAAAGGAGAAAAAGGCTGGCAACCCCATTATCACTTTTTCTCTGTAAATAAGTACAACCAAATGTTCGCATACATGCACATGTTTGAAGCAGCCAGACACACTGGAGTATATATGTAAGTTCATGCCCCCAAAAAACTCAAAATAAGCTCTTTATGACTTACACTTAAAATAAAAAAGTATAAATAGGTAAATTTTTTCTTCATTAGTTTTTTTAATATGAATTTTAATATGTATCAAACAAATTTTACATCGGTATTATCTATCAATATATTATATCACTTCCATAGCCTTAAAGCACAAATCTCTACATTATAAGAAACATTATGAGTCTACGCTTAGAAACTTTCACCAAGCAGGGAGAAAAAAAATATCATCTATACCCATATAGTACACTTTAACCTAAATTTACCTTATTCATAGCCCCTGCAATCCATTCTACAGATCCTACTAAGACATGTTGTGAGTGATGTAGATAACGAAGTTTGGAGATTTCCATCCACCACGGCTCTAGTTGTAACAGTTGCCCAGCAATTCCTTCACTCCAGAATCTCTCCAGCAAACAAAAGTCTTGTGGAATAATAAGTATTATCAAAATTGTGCACACACACACACGCATATATATATATATATATATATATATATATATATATATATATATATATATATATATATATATATATATATATATATATGTGTGTGTGTGTGTGTGTGTGTGTGTGTGTGTGTGTGTGTGTGTGTGAACATTGCATCAGAGAAGACTGTATGATTTAAACAAGTCCGAATATACCATGCATTAACTATCCCTGTTGAAGAGAGTCTATAGAGGGAGCTTCTCTCCCATAGCAGTAACAGATCCCTTCACTAGACACTATTTTTGACATATGTTTCTTGAAGGTTTCGTCAGCAGTGTATTGAAGGCCACAAGCCTCTATTGTCAAACAACTAAAAAAAAAAACACTGATTAATAAAATTTTCTTGCAAAAAGAGGATAGCAAAGAGATATGTTACCTGTGTGGGAGAAGCTCTCTCTCTCTCTCTCTCTCTCTCTCTCTCTCTCTCTCTCTCTCTCTCTCTCTCTCTCTCTCTCTCTCTCTCTCTCTCTCTCTCTCTCTCTCTCTCTCTCTCTCTCTCTCTCTCTCTCTCTGTGCATTTTTTTTTTCAAAAGAAATGTTTGAGATATGTATGTAACTATGCAGCTCTCTCTGATACTATGACCATTTGTGAAGTATCCAGAGATACAAGGAGTATGATATATAGCGTACATACAAAAAATAACAGGGATGAAGACCAAATTCTTTCTGAAAAAGAGAGCTGTGTACTCTTATCTTAACTGCATTATTTTTTAATCCAAAATTAACCACCAGCCCATAATCGAACAATGAAACTGGATCACCTTGTTTTAAAGCAAATTGTTACACCCACAGTCAAAGTCATGGCATGCATCTAACTATCAATTAATATTACAAAGCATATAAGTATTTGCAACTTTGCAAGAAAACCTATATCACGTATACAAATCTTTTTATTTATTTGCTTGAATAGTTTACCATAAAATTTTACGGCAAAACGAATTTCGTTAATGATGTAATTCCTATGTAATTATCTATGTTGTCATTTATACTTAAACTAAACATTTATACAATACCATAAAGCTACTCTTAAGACTCTTGTAGCTCTCAGAAAGAAGGGTTAGTTTGAATAAATATCTTCAAATTTAAAACTACACAACTCGGACATTCAATGGCAGTTATCCTGTGCTATTTGCCAATTATTCTGTATTTTTTATGTAGTGTATTTCAAATAAACAAACAAACAAACAAACAAACTTTATTTCCATTTCAATACAATGGTTATTCGTCAGCCAGGGCAAGCCCCAACCCCCCACTGTGGTGTCCAACCACAGCAGTTCCTACCAGTAAACAGCTTAAACTCTCGGTCTTGGACGGGAACCGATCTTTCGACCTCGTGAATGCGAAGCCAGTGCGTTACCACTGTACTAGCCAGCAGAGCATAGTCTGCGTGGGGACAAACAAAAGCCTTTATATCATCTTATTATTTCCAAGTAAAGTTAACAACGGAGCTCTGAGGAAATAAGTGTATTTATCCATGTCTCTATACAGCCTATAAATTTTTTTCTCCAATGGATGCGTAGCCAATCAGGAACTGAAATGCTCCAAGGAAAGAGACAAAACTAGCGGCTCCGGTCATGCCATACGTTCATGTTCATGATCTGATATAGTGGCTCTACCAGAATATGGATCAGATCCCAACTCAGAGAGAGTTTAGGAAAAATATGCTGTTCCTAACGTTACTGTCACCAGGCCAACCATCCTATTTCTATATCGCAAGACTGAAGCTTCCAAGACGTAAATAAAGCGAAGGAAAATGAATTGATGGGCTATTTTGAGACTCAGAGAAATATGTTTGTCATTCCTCAGAGTACCATCTTCTCTCTTTCTTCAAGCATTAAATCATGATTATTACAAACACAGACACTTAGAAAGGTAGAAGGGGTAGACGCTCGACATTTTCCTTCCATATTCTTTTTTTTTTTTTAAACAGAAGGGATAGTTCATGAACAGTTACATTTGGTGACATGCAGCACAATGCAAAATACATTGGTAAATATTTGTGAGTTATACAAAGAATGCTTTGCACTGGAAAAATATACTTTCAATGGTGGACATAAAATAGAAGTAACATCAAGAGAAAACATGATAGAAAAGCTCATCGAATGTACTTTAAAGTAAATAGAGCACTACACATAGTAACTATGAGCATGAGGTAATAATGGTCACCTCGACATAATTAAAAGTAAATATAAAACCACAAACAGGTGAGTGAATAAGGTAAAGATCTTGAAGATATGTACATTAAAAGTAATGACGGCAATATGAATAATGGCAACAACTCACTGAAACATGATATTTCTATTGGATTCAAGTTACTTATTGATTCTCATTTTTATGATGGTACTATGCAAGCTTTAACACTGCTATGAATGCCATATAAGTAGTGGTGTAGAAAATCCTAACAAAAAGACCATTCAGTGATATTGCAGATGTCTTCTATGTCAACAAAATTCTTGAGTGAAATTGTAGTAGTATGTTTTCATGTCACTTGTATAGGAGTTTCATAGAATCTACATATAATAAAATTTTCTCTGTCTCAGGGTGAAAAAAGGAACACATGTTTTGCAATTAGAAGTGATATTACGATTGGTTTTTAAGTCATCCACTCGATCATGCTCTCTTGTTTTGGTGAGGTACAATAATGACTGATTACCTGTAGTGTGGAAAAATCCTTTATCACCAAGAAAATTGCAGTGAACTGATAGTTAAGGTACTATCAGCAAGTTACTTGAAGACACTGCGTCCCATTCACAAGGCACTTGATTTAATTATTCCATCGGCCGATGCAAGAGAAGGGGGAGACATGGCATTGACCTGAATGTCAGTGTACGAAGCCTAGGGGGTGAAGGGATTGATTCCAAAATGCTCTTGCACATTACTGAATTCCAGTATCAGTGTTGGAAGATGCTTAAAAGACCTTCTCAGGGAACGGCCCCTCATGAATTTGAAAAATACCCTTTGGGACATCTTTGTTGAAGTAATTGCAAAGGGGTTTAGTTAAGGCTGCTTTATAAGTTGCAATCAATGTTGTTTAGAGTATTTCTATTGAGAATTTGAATTCTAAAATCTTTAAGACTGTTCTGAGGGAGATCCTGCTAGGTTCTTTGCTAGAGTAATGGTAGTAGAGTTGCCAAGGCTCACTATAACCTGTATTCTCGTTTCTGTTCCAAAGGTGGGGCCAGTGCCTACTACAACACTAACAGTCCTATTGCAAGGCTAATGGACCTGAGTCTCTTAATTTTTATGTTCTCTGGTTGAAGATCTATCTCCACTACCACCATATTTCTTTGCTTCTGCTGCTGCTCTCCTAACTTCACTGACTTTGTGCCTTTCTTTGAAAATCTGCCCTCATGCCATGAGTCCTTGCTATCTTCTCACCCACATGCTGAAATTCTCTATATTGGGGACTTCAATATACACCATAGTGATTGGCTTAAGTCTTCTCACACTGATGTGGGAGGAAGTTATGCCTTTGTTTTCTCTGTAACTTGCATTCTGGAGCTAATTATCAAACATACTACCGTGTTCAATCGCCACAAACATGCAGCTAACATTCTTGGCTTATTTCTTACTTCAAATCCTTCAAATTACTCATATTGAGTACTTTCCCCTTTTTGGTTAATCTGACCACTCTGTGATCTCAATCTCCTCCATTTATTATCCTCTCCATCAATTCTTCCTACTCAGTGCCACCTTTGGCACTTTGAGCTTACCAAACGCGATGATATGCTTAACTCTCTCTTTGACCCAATGGGATGACTACTGCTTTCAAAGCCGCAGTCTTGATCAGGTAGCCCAATAAATTGTTCTCCCCCTAATCCATGGCTAAAGTGCCTGCTCCATGCCTATTCAGGCCAGGGATCAGGCATACTGATCGTACCAATCCTCTCCTTCTGATTTGACTCACTCTGCTTTTGACACAGCTAGGGATCCCTGCACTGTTCAGATTCGAAAATCTAAAGCTTCCTTTTTAAGAATGAAAGTTGATGACCTTAACTCCTCTCCTATTGATAAATGTTTCTGGTCTTTAGCCAAATATCTCTCCAAAAATCCGTAACTCAAGCTTTTTAGTTCTGATATTAGCTTGCTGTCAAGCTGACAAAGTCACTCTCTTTGGCTCTGATTTTTCTGACAGTTCTTCTGTAAGAGATTTAACCCCACCTGCTCCTCGTACTTTACCCCTCTTTAACCCTATGCCCTCCATTAATTTTTCTTCACTCAAAGATCATAAGGTTCTTTGCTTTCTAAAGTCGAACAAGGCATCTGGACCCAATGGTATCCATGCAAGGTTTCTTGAAAAGTTTGCAGATGAACTGGCACCTGTGCTTTGACATCTTTTTCGCCTCATTCTCTCAGTTAGTATGCCTGTCCTTAAGATTGCACCATTTCCTCTATGTAGACGTCAGTAAGGATTTGTCAGTGTCAATCAGTGTGATTATCGACATGTTCCTCAATCATGTTAGTAAAGCCTTTCCCGTCAACTCTGTCTACCTGTTGAATCTTCCTGACCTCGACATCGATTGTAGAAATGCCTTTGAAGTTATGTTCTAATTTGCTATGCAAAGCTTTCCAGCAGGCATTGACTGTCTCTGTATTTAAGTAGTTTATATCTTCAGAAATAACTTTCACCGCATTCGTGATTGTAGAGTTCTTCCACAATTGCGTTATGCTGCACTAAAGGTGTGTATCAAGTGCAAAAAGAATCCTAGCAAAGGTTAGGTGGGTGTACGTTGCCTTCACGTAATTTATGGTGTCTTGATCATGCAGCAGTAGTAGTTATTTCACATTTGGAGGCAGGAACAGAATTTCAACGTTTTCATCTCCATACATAACCGATTCCGGATTACTGGGATTGTTGTCTATAATATGAACCTTAAATGGTAGCCTCTTATATTCCAGGTATTTCTTGACATTCAGGTATAAAGTAGTAATAGAACTATTCTAGAAAAAGTATAAATGTCACCCAAAACTTTTTTATTATACTGCCTGAACATGAGCAGCAGATGGTTATTTTATCTTTAAGCACTCGCCGATTTTGCACCTTGCACACAAGACCAGGCTTGATCATTAGGCATGAGGTGTTGCCTCAGAGCACTAGAGTCAGACAATCCTTCTAGGTCATTTATCCTGGGAGTTTGTTTGGCATCCTCATGAATATACGTAAAATTAAATATTTTCTTCTTAAAAAGGCTTAAATTTCTCAGACCTTAATACATGGTCCCCAACCTGAGGGAGTACGCTTTGCACTTAGACTTTTTTGGATAGAAAATTTGCCTAGCTCCTCAGGTCAAAGCAAAGTAATCTTAGAGCATCTAACCTCGCAGTGGTTGACTAAGGACAGAAAATCTTACTTAACCAACTGCATCCTATAGGGCACACTTGGTAGACAAGGAAAAAAGAAGGTATCTTTCTGTTCTCCGCATAAAACCAAAATGCCTTAATGTAATCGACACCCTATGAAATGAATAAACAAAGCTCTCCCAACTCCATGATAAAACCTTAGATATGGGGATAGAACATTTTCTTTTTCCAGGATTGGTTGACTTCATAAAAAAAAAGTATCTGCCCCGAGAGCAGTATTGTTAAAGCTCCATACTCGCTAAACTTCTGCTGAAATCTGGCAGGATCTTGGAACAATATAAGAAGGTTTTGGTAGGTTACCTTTCTTCCTCTAAGCACAGCATAGGCAGTAATAAATAGACAGGAATTAAAAAGCTGTTGAATGAAAAATAAGATCTTAGTGGCAGTAGGCAGCTTTAAGGGAAGAAGAAAAGAGTACATGGAAGTAAACCTATGGATGTCCACATGAATCAAGAAGGTGGCCTCTGTCTAAGCCAGTAGTACCACACTATTCAATGCTCAAAACTGGGGCTGGATTTGTGAAAACATATGAGTAACAACGTATGCAAATAAGGAATGATAGGATGGCCACATTTAGATAAGCTAGCATGAAGAATACCTCAAGCGGAAGTGACTAGAACCGGATTGGTGCTTTGAGCTAGTAGGGATATTCATTCCTTTCATGCCAAAATCAATCAGACATTGAGCTCTTGGCAGGTTGTTTAATGGCCTCTAGGGCTATTACAGGTGGATCATGATAAGAGTCAGTAGATGAGTTTAAAGGGTGAGCAGACATATGCTGTCAATAGAGACACTGTTGAGGAATATGAAACGAATGAGTAATAGAAGAGCAGTGGATATTAGCAGTGAGTAAGGTTTTACCATCTCCCTTGCAATAAACCGCGAAGAGAAACCCAATTAAATATATGTGTGCCTTTGTATGAAAAAATAACGTCTTGCATGGGAGGAGAGCATCATGAAAGTGGATAGATCAGAAAAAATGAAGGAAAAGACAAGTCATAATATGAACCAAGGGCACTATTTAGTACATGGGAAGATGACTTGTTAACCCAATAAAATATCAATTGAAAAATAAGACTCTAAATATTTAAGAATGATGATAGCAGCACTTAACTCTATATTAAAAAAAGAGGAGTAAAATCCTATACAGACTAAAGAGAAAAAATAATAAACGTAGTCATTATAGAACCAATGGGGCAGTAGTCTAGCACTAGACTTAAATATATGTAAAACTACATTAGATATTTAGAAATAGGTAACTAATGAATCCCTACTAATTAATAAGTAATTTTAGGGATATAAGCAATATTACCCAATACTAACAAAATAATACTCAAGCTAATATTGCAGAAATATAGTGCAAGCAGAGAATGAAAACAGTATCATTAGATAATATGAATATAAAAGAAGGCACAGGTACACATTTTGCCATGATTTCATATTTTTGCAATACGTTTTGTGAGCATGATTCTGCCAGCCATTGTGTAGCTCTGAAAAGAAGGGCCTTTTATACACTGTATTTCGTAGCATTCTATATCCAAAACCAGATGTTAAATATTGAGGTCTGAGTTACTTAATGGCTGATAATAATGAATGGGAAAGTCTGATAGTTCCTCTACTCATAGATCTGTTGTAGTGGTGACGTACTGCTATAAATTTTATCACTGCATATCAGCTTTGACAAATGTAATGAAAGTGATAATCCAATGCGGAAAGGAGTATATATCAATTTTGAAAAACTACAATGATACAGATATCTATATAAATCTAGTGACAAAAGATATACTTAGCTTTATCTAATGAATGTGAAAGTGCAGTGCAATTTAACTCAGGTCCTAATAAAATATATATTTAGCTAGTATTCATAACTAGAATGAATTTACCAGGATGCAGTGTAACGTTTATTTCAAATAAATGCTAAAACTTGGTAAGCAGAAACAAAAACAGCAAGACATAGATTAAAATCACAAATAAGTCAATAGGAATACATCCAATAATTCTTATTAATGGTATCTCATACCTGGTTGGCCTTGGAATACAAAGTAGAGATTACTGATATGTAAGGTCTTAATCACTTTCAAAACAGCATTTACAATATTCTTGTTGAAACCTCCTGATGTGCACCGAAAGTCCTCCTCTGCTAGCTTTCTTAGAGAGCTTTGGACCTTGTTTAAAGAAGAGTTCTTCAATAAATGAACAGCATCTACTTTTCGAAGGTTGTCTGATTCTCTCAGATTGCGTTCACTCAAGTAATTAACCGGAGCCTCTGTCATTGCAGTGATTCCTCTCCAGTAATTAAGACTTAACTGGTCAGGTCTGTTTGTATTAGGATGATCACTGCTAAGCAGCGCAGGGTCTGCTTTGAACCCGAGTTCCTTCTTATTGGAGGCATTTTCATCTGACGTAGACTGTATCTGCTTCTTATCCTGAGATATAATGGATGTTTCGTCATTCTCTCCTTCATGGGATGAATGCCGCTCTTCCGTTATATTTTTCAAATTAGTCTCCTCTAAAGGAACTGATGACAGACCTAATCCAGAATGCAACATTCCCATATCTGATGCCATACAGAAATACAGGATGCACACTGAAAAGACAAAAAATAAGCACTATTAATGTAAAATACAAAAAAACTGAAAACCAAGAGATCACGAATATAATAACTGCAGAACTACCAGATAAATTAGAAATGAATTAAAGTCAAGACCTGGCAGAGCTTTATCATATCTCTTGTTTTTCATCTTGTACATAAGAAATACAATGAGACATGCCAAAATATAGGGAAATATTTTCTTTGACTAGTGACACATAACAATGATATTACAGAATCTACTAAAAGTTCGTATCTTTATATATATAACATTTAAAATTACTGTAGTCTATTACGCTATTCAGATTGTTTTCATCCATGACTATCGACGCTATAAGGTTCAGAGTAAGCATGATATACATTCGATTAAAGGAAAGTTTGGAAACTGTAAAGGGTAATGAGATGTTGAGCTACATCTTTTCGCTTTTGCAGTAACAGTTTCTTTTAAATTCTGTCATGTTTGGAGCTGATTTCAGATGTAAAACATACAATAAATCAGGCATACATTATTTCAAATGATGAGGAAGAAATTCATATTCCAATACTGCAACTATCTTAGGAAAGGTCTCATAGGGACAGAAGAAAGGGGAGGTTTGCATTCCCACCCTCCTTAATATTTAGCAACTGAGAAACGAAGTAAGAATGAGTCAGGTATTCAAATGACCAGCTGCCTGAAGCACTCGTTCGTAATAGCTGTAATCAGTAGGCTATATGGAATCTTGCATGAAGCAATGATTTATACTTAAACAGCAACAGTTATAACAAAGTAATCCAATATGCAGCTTCTGCACATCAAAAAGAAATAATTATTTTAAATTTGCAACCCACAGGGACTAGAATCAATAATAATGTAAATTTTTCAGCTACCATAAAGTAGTTGTGTATGTACAAAAAGATAAAAAAAAAGTATGACTATTAATTAATACTTATAGTCTTACCTGTGTTAATGGGAACAAAACGTAGCTGAGTAAAGCCCATCATAGGTCCTCTTAAGAACTATTATTTTTTCAAGAAAATGTTATGTACTTTTTAATATACAGTATCTAGATGATATCTTTCGTAACCATTTTGAGACTTTAAAGAATTTTAACTTTATCTCTGAGTATCTGCATATCTGCAAAGAGAAGAAGGGAATACTGATCTTTTATATCAAAAGTGTGTATGACTTTAATGTGTAATGATTATTTATTTTTCTTATTACGAGTTTACTTTATTTTTAAAGCTGTAGTTGTTGACATCGTAGATATTAAATATTCTCTGTTTACTTATAATTCGTTTTATATTGCTAAATAATTTAATCAATATTAATCATGTTGAGTGAATTTAATTAAGATATAAAAATTATTTAAACTTGCATATTTAATGGAGGTATTTATCTTTCGTCAGTTCTTATACAACAGAAGATCGTTATTAACTTTGCAACTACAGCTAATCTTGTGGGCTTAAATAAGATTGTCCAGGACAGTTCCATGCCAACTCTTCCTTCAGTTACGGTTCTCTTTCTATTCCTACATCAACATCGACTATTCTTGGATATTCGTTACACATGTTCTTATTGTACATTCACATCTGACAAGCCACAATACTCCCCATCTCTGTTTCTCTCTATGTTTTCTTCGTGCCCAGGCCCGATGAGGGTAGATTTATTTTTTTGGGTCGTCCTGGTGTCACAATCGTAAAAAAAATGTCTTAAGGATTGCTAATGTTCAATACTGTAATAATGTGTTATGTTCTTTATCTTACTCTTTATCCAGGGCCTTGTATATATCGATTCATTTGTATTTGAAGAGGACTGGAGTCCAGTCGTAATATATAGTACATCTTCGCTTCTTTTTGAGTTTTATTTATGGGTCTTTTTTTGCTTCATATTGTGCTGTGATATAACAGTTTAGTTTGCATATATATATATATATATATATATATATATATATATATATATATATATATATATATATATATATATATATATATATATATATATATATATATATATATATATATATATATGTTTATATATATATATATATATATATATATATATATATATATATATATATATATATATATATATATATATATATATATATATATATATATATATATATATATATATGAATCCTTTTTTACCCCGACCGGGACTTAAACCTAGAACTTATAAACACTAAGTCAAGGCACTGCCAACTACACACCACAGAAGGTTAAAAGGAATCCAACCTTATAGCTTATATCTGCTATACTTAGGAATGAACGCATTCTATCTGAATGGCACTATGTTCATATTACAGATTCCCCAACCTCACTCGTGTCTTCATTTTTGCATTTAATTCAATTCCCAATCTCATTCGGGCTATACAATAACCAAATAAGCACATAACATATTTGAAAACATGAATCATTTTTTACCAATACCGGGACTTGAACTTAGGACTTATAATTACTAGGTCAAGGCGCTACCAACTAGACACCACAGAATGTTAAAAGGAATCCAACCTTATAGCTTATATCTACTATACTTAGGAATGAACGCATTCTATCTGAATGCCACTATGTTCATATTACAGATTCCCCAACCTCACTCGTGGCTTCATTTTCGCATTTAATTCAATTCCCAATCTCATTCGGACTATACAATAACCAAATAAGCACATGACATATGTGAAAACATGAATCATTTTTTACCTC
This sequence comes from Halocaridina rubra, assembly GCA_037179515.1. Classification (NCBI taxonomy): domain Eukaryota; kingdom Metazoa; phylum Arthropoda; class Malacostraca; order Decapoda; family Atyidae; genus Halocaridina; species Halocaridina rubra. Next base: position 109,039 of record JAXCGZ010000031.1, read on the forward strand.
TAACGGGACTTGAACCTAGGACTTATAATTGCTAAGTCAAGGTGCTACCAACTACACACCACAGAAGGTTAAAAGGATTCCAACCTTATAGCTTATATCTGCTATACATAGGAATGAAAGCATTCCCCAACCTCACTCGTGGCTTCATTTTCGCATTTAATTCAATTAAATGCGAATTAAATTCGAAAATGAAGCAACGAATGAGGTTGGGGAATCTGTAATATGAACATAGTGGCATTCAGGTAGAATGCGTTTATTCCTAAGTATAGCAGATATAAGCTATAAGGTTGGATTCCTTTTAACCTTCTGTGGTGTGTAGTTAATAGAGCCTTGACTTAGTAATTATAAGTTCTAGGTTTAAGTCTCGGTCGGGGTAAAAAAGGATTCATATATATATATATATATATATATATATATATATATATATATATATATATATATATATATATATATATATATATATATATATATATATATATATATATGCAAAATAAACTGTTCTATCACAGCACAATATGAAGCAAAAAAAAGGCCCATAAATAAAACACAAAAAGAAGCGAAGATGTACTATATATTACGACTTGACTCCAGTCCTCTTCAGGTACAAATGAATCGATATATGCAAAGCTCTGGATAAAGAATATGGGGTCGGGGTGGAAGATGCTAGCTACGATTGCCAGTAGGATCCACGATGGGATTATCTTCAGACCTCAGGTCAGGTAGGCGGTCATTTGGCATTATCTTCTTAATGAGGTATTTTAATATTGCTTCATCCACAATGTCAGAACTCCACTGTCCATATGATAGAATTAAGGTTTCTGATTTTTCTATATGGCTGCTTTAAGTATCTATCTCCTGTCTTGGCAATTACTCTTATATAGCAATGAGGACTCACTCCAATTAATATGGTGACCAGTATCTTACATATGCACAAATAAAGCAGAACTTTCAGCACCATATAG
>JAXCGZ010000031.1:115000-120000 GCA_037179515.1 Halocaridina rubra
TCCACAAAATACCGAAATAAGTACAATCTGAGCTTTTAATTAAAATAGAAAAAGGTAAAATGCAAAGACGTCTCTTGATAGTAGAACTGGATATATGATCTAAGTTCTAAACTTAGCAACTAAAGACTGTGGAAAAACTTATTACTTCAAGTAGAAAGAAAATGCAAGAATACAGCAAATTAGTCAAGTTTTATAGATATGACCGCTATATCGCTTCATATGATCATTAGTGGTAGATGTGGATGAGTGAAACTCACAGCGTGACGAATGCAACTTTTATACAATACAGGTGATAGGTGACTTAGCAACAAGATAGGGCAGATAGCGTGATGACAGACATGGGGAAAACGTATTATATATATATTAATTACAGAGAGAGTCTACATCCCCCTGCAAGAATATACATATATGAATGTAATTATCATAATAAACATACACAACATCATAAGGACAACACTGACATATAAAAAAATAATGTTGATGATAATAAACACTGAAGTAATACATAGATTAGACATAATCACGATGCCAGTGGGAGATTTTCCGTTGCCGTTGGGGTCTGGGACTCTGTTGTAGTGGGGTGTGAGGCGAGCGCATGAGTGAGGGTGATCGAGTAGCAGTTGGCTAGGTTTCACTAGCACGGACCGACAAGGGTGTGGTGGGGATATCACCTCGAGTAGTTGCAAGTATTTGTTATTTCTTAAAGGCACCCTGCCACTTCCATCTAGCCTGACAGTAAACTGTCGATTTAGCCATGCCACCATAATAACTCCCATTCTGTCCAACAGCTTTGAGAAGAGAATATATATCCTTACGTGAGAACCCATGGGTAGAGGGCTTAGTTAGCATATGACTTGTCCAGGGAGGAATATGTCCCAGGTGAGGGCCATTTGAAGTTTCCACTGATGGAAAGTGCGATGCCAGTACCTACTAACTTGTAATTTTGTCTCACCGTTGCTGCGCCATCTCTGAGTTGTATTCCCGTAACCGTCTGTGTGGGGGACTTGCGTATGCCTCGCAATGTGTAATTAGTTACTGGAGTAGAGCTTGGGAAACTCTGTCTTTCATGCCATAGAATGGGTTGAGACACGCTAATTCCTGCACTTTTGGGGAGGTCCAGTTGCTTGTTAATACTTGAGCTACAATTGGCTGACAGACGGGGTCTATTGCAGCTGCTCTCGAGATAGTATCCTCTTCCAATGCCACATTGTCTTTCTGACCTAGTGCTGTAACAGTAGGCACTCTCAAGACCACTACTAGGTCATCCTCATGGTCGTTGTCATCTGCATTCAGGGGTGCCCTTAAGGCAAGGTATCTGGAGGGGAAGTCTGCACCAGAATTCTATTTGCGGGGCAGGTCCTTAACAGTAAACTTGAACTGAAGAGTCTTCTTGAGGCAGAACAACCTTGAGTTGACCACTTATTCAAGAACCCAGCCCCCAGTGAGCTTAAACAAGGGCAATGATCAGAGACCAGCATGAGCATCAGACAACTCAACAAGAATAGTCTCACTATGCGGAGGCACCAGGCAACCACCAGAGCCTCCTCCTCTTCTATCGTGTACCCAGCCTACGCAGGGGTTAGGTGATGGCTACCACACCGAGATAGGTACCACCCTCCTTTGCAACAGAAGGGTGTATCCGCCGAGGTACAGGTGCAGCACTGCTGTAAAAAGACGAAGCCAATGCCTTCCCTGCCCCAGTCAGTGATTGCCGCAGTGAAGCAGGTCATATCATAGCACACAAGTCCGTCCTTTCCCAGCTGGCAGACGGTGTCTTGCATTTGGCAAAAATTTACCAGGAGCTGATCATTAGAATATACCTGCTTGCCCGTCGGTTTCATCAGGAGTTCCCTAAAAGGTTTCATAATAGCTATCGTAGCCAGGAAAGGGGTCACCTGGCTTAAGAAGCATGCAATTACCAAACGTCCGCAATGGTTGGATGGGTGGGTATAGGGAACTCTCTTATGGTAGAGAGGCACTTGCTGGTGGGCTCATAGAATTCCCATTCTAGATGGAAGTCCACAAACTCCACCTCTCTTTTGCACGACTTAAATTTTTCTGATTTGAAGTTGATTCCCTTCTTTGCAGTTGAGCCAGATATGTATGACAGCTTCCAGATCAGGCCACCTTTCCATGGACAGCCTACACATCCTTAAGGCAACAGAAGACATCTCAGCCTCACACTTCTCTGGAACAGAGGGCGCCACAAAACGTGACGCATGTGGAGAAGTAGCAACCAGGGTTGCTACGACTCGTGGTCGGATCAATTGCATCCTCCAGCTCTGACAAAGAGTTGGTGATGCGGCTGTGACACAGAGCCTGGAAGGTGTCGCCCAGCTAAGTTTGGGAGATATGGCTATGCCATCATAGCAGCACTCACGGTGTATGTTCCACTTCACTTCACCATGGTAGATGTGGATGAGTGAAATTTAGAGAGTGACAAGGACAGTATTTTTACACGACAGGTGATATGTGACTGACCAACAAGACAGGGCAGAGAGAGTGATGAAGGACATGAGGAAAATGTATCATACATGAATTACAGAGCAACACTTCGATTCAAATATTTGTTTCTCTTAACTCTCTTTTTTCTCATTATTACTATGATTATAGAAGGTTCACACTTCATGGCCCCAAGCACGCAGTATAGAGGAGTGCTAAGAATCTCTGGAGATCTTGATGACTCCACTATTGGCGTGTTGGTAGACACGCTTGGTGGTGTTAATGGTTCTGCCCTTTACCTTGTACCTCCTGATAGATCTACTTCTTGTACTCTTCACTTTTCTATCATCCATGATCTGAACTCTAATCTCTTGTCAGCACTTGGTTATATTCCTCCTTAACCTTCTCCTCTTTGGAATCCAGCTGTCTAGCCGTGCATTCCCTGATATATTTCAAATCTCTCACTATAACCTGTATTAACATTTCCATTCCAAAAGTGAGGTCTGTGACTATTATAACACTAACAAAATATCTGTCTCTTTGACTTCCTATGGGATGACTGCTGCTCTCGGACCCGCAATCCTAATTAAATCTAAATTGCTTATTTCTGATCACCAACACGGCTTTCACAAGGTAAGATCCACTGGTGACCTCCTGTCCTATCTTACTCATTTATGGCCATCTTCTCTTAGGATCTATGGGGGATCCTTTGTCGTTGCCTTTGATATCTCTAAGGCTTTTAACAGAATATGACACAAGGTTCTATTGGCCAAACTCCATGCCTATGGCTTTGCTCTTTCTCTGTTTCCTGAATTCCAGTTTTCTTTCTTATCATTTTATATATGTGGTTGCTGACGGCACAACATCTAGCTCATTCCCATTTACCAGTAGTGTTCCACAGGGCTCTGTTCTTTTACCTACTCTGTTCCTTCTCTTCATCAACTATCATTACCAGTTCCCTTCCGCCTCTCTTCTCCACGCCTTTCCCGAAGATTCTACCCTCCATTAATCCTCTGCCTACTATTTACAACCTTCACCTGCTATTCGTAATCAGCCTAGTATCACTATTTCTTTACCTCTTGACTTCGATTTCCAGAGAGTATCTGAGTGGGGCACCTGAAATTTAGCTACATTTGATGCCTCCAAGATACAATTTCTAGCAATCTCTTCATCTTTCTTTTCCTCCTGATAGCCCTATTGTCTTCAAAACTAAAGAAATTTACCCTCTTAATTCTATTAACATAATTAGAAACAAAAGATAACCTCTAACTTGTCTTCCCATTTTCATCATAACTTTTCCTCTTTTCAGTTACTTAAAATCTATAAAGGTCTTATCCTTCTCTGCTTTGCATGCTGTGTGAACATCTGGGATGCTTTTTCTTATACTTATATCCTTGATAGTGTTGAATCTAAGGCAACCAGACTCATCAATGACCTTTTCTTATTTTCAATCTGGTTTCTCTTTCTCTTTGCCATATGGTATAATCACCTATTTTCTATTGTTACTACTTCCAATGCTGCTCTGATGAGCCATGTCTTTTGAACTTTCTCCAAAAAGGAACTGAATACACAAGCTTTGGCCTCAAATAAGTCACAAAAATATTTCTGAACATATCATTGTCCATATGCTGCCTTAGGTATATCATTTATCTGCATTTCCGGAGACAATCTACCAATAAATTTCCCTTAAATATCGATCGTTCTCAGATCCTTTAAGTTCCTTTTTTGCTATTGAATATCCGAGCCAGGGCATTTTTACATTCTTATTCATCCTCCATACTTTACATTTTGAAGTATTGAATCTCATTATCCACTTGTCTAGCCACTCATGCAGATTTTTTTTTGGTCTTCCTTAAGTCTTCTACCATTATTTTCGTCTTTTACTCTCTTCACAATCACAATCTTTGCATTATCTGCAGTCAAATCTTAAAATGCATTTACAGACGCTGGCAGATAATTTACATATATAAAGGACAAAAGTGACCCTAAATCTGGTCCTTGTTGAACTCCACTGCTAACTTTTCTCCAATCATACATTGAATGATTACTTATGCCCTCAACTTTCTTTTTTCTAAATAAGTTTTTATCCACTCTCAGGTATTTTACGTATTTTTGCAATTACTTGTAGATCCTTAATATGTGTCCTATGTGGAATTGTATCATATACCTTCTGAATATCTGAGATTACATTATCTTCTTATTCCTCTCTTTCTTTAGAGATCAGGCTTACTTCATAATAGAATTCCTGTAAATATATTCATGCAGACTTGCCTCCTCTGAAGCCATGATGTCTCACTGAGAAAAAGCTAGACGACTCCAAGTGATGAGAAATGTGCTTTCTCAATAGTTTCTCCCTAATTTTGAAAACTATGCAAGTCAGTTAAAGAGGCCTATAGCTTAGAGCTGTGGCTCTCCCCTCGTTTTTGAATATTGGTACCATATTAGCTTGTTTCCAGCATTTTGGAATCTCCTCAGATTCCTGCGACTTCTCAAATATGATGCATAGTGCTACAGACAAAGGTGCAGCGTATTTCTTATGTACATCAGGGGACATATCG
>JAXCGZ010000031.1:122500-125000 GCA_037179515.1 Halocaridina rubra
TCAAACTATGACCTCTAGTTCTAGAGCCAGCCATATCAAAATATCGATCCCTATCCACTCTGTGTGTGTGTGTGTGTGTGTGTGTGTGTGTGTGTGTGTGTGTGTGTGTGTGTGTGTGTGTGTGTGTGTGTGTGTGGTACTCAGTGTTCGGTATTCAACATTTTGAATCTCTAAACTAGTTAGAACAACCACACACAAAAAAAAAAAAATATGCTGATCGAAAAAAAGCAGCTCTGAGAAAAATGAAGAGATCTATAATAAGCTCTTTTCGGTCTCTCCACGACAGAATGCCGAAATTCCACCTAATTGAAGAATTTTTAGAGAATATTAACTTTAGTGATTTAAAGTGTAGTATATAATGTTCCTCATTGTAGTCTCCGTGGCAAAATGGTAGCGTCTTCGACTCTGAGGCGGCAGGTCGAGGGTTTGCGCCCCGTCACGGACTGAGGTTAGTAAGGGCATACACTCAGGGTAACGATTACATCTGCCAAAACAAGTCCTTCGTAAGAAGGATCCGTCCTAGCCCTTAGTAGAAAAGGGAGTTCGTGACGTGAAACCGAATCCTATATAATGTTCCTCATTATAGCAGACTATTCATCATGATAATGGTAAAACTCCGTTTGGAAAGCAATATGTATATGGCGCATCTGAGAGAGAGAGAGAGAGAGAGAGAGAGAGAGAGAGAGAGAGAGAGAGAGAGAGAGAGAGAGAGAGAGAGAGAGAGAGAGAGAGAGAGAGAGAGAGAGAGAAAATCCATTTCCTTCAATAGCAAAACAAGCTACACAAAGCCGTAGGTATCTCCCTAAAGAACATAAATATTTCTATAGAATTACAGCCCTCTAAGAGCGCTACATTGTCTAATACCGGCAAAGATTTGATTAAATTTAGAAAATCCTATGACCCTTGACAACTGCATTAAAACTGCAAATGAAAACTATTTATACATCATTAAATATAAAGAAAAGTTAGAAACTGACAGGTCTACCTATGATAGTTTAGTAATTTGCTCTTACGGAATACTTCTCAATCTATTCCAAAGGAAAAAAGAAAACATATACATGACCATTTTTATATAAATATCTGTCATAAAAAATTAAATATAGAAAATATGTTGTTCATCTACATGGCCATTTAACAATTATAGAATAATACGTAACAAAATAAAAAAAAATGTACAAGACTCCAAACTTAACACTAGTAATAATAATATTTATAATAACCACTCTACTATTCATGTGTAAAAGGATGTTAAAAATCATTGCAAAAACCCACATACACATACACACAAAATAATTATGTGTCCTACGTTCGAGTCCCGGTCGGGTAAAATATGATTCATGTTTTCAAGTATGGTAATGTGCTTATTTGATTATTGTTGATGCCCTATTAGATTGGGATTTGAATTACGAGTCAGGTTGGGGGAAACTGTAATATGAACAGAGTTACATGCAGATAGAATGCGTTCATTCCTATTATGGCAGATATAGCTGTAAGGTTTATTTCCCTTTTAGGTCTTATGTGGTGTAGTTGGTACCGCCTTGGCACAATAATTTTGTCCTAAGTTCGAGTCCCGGTCGGGTAAAATATGTTACTTCTATCAACATATTAGGAATCCATATAGCCTCTAACTCGTCTTGGAGGAATCACATAATCCAAATTTCTAAATCTGCATCCAAAAAATTTGGGGTATTGTTTCGTTTTCGACATTACTTTTCCTCTTTACAGTTACCTAAAATCTATAAAGGTCTTATCCGTTCCTGCTTAGAATACTATGACCTCTAGTTCTAGTGCCAGCCATACCAAAAAATCGATCCCTCTCCACTCTGTCATAAACATGAAGGCATTTAATAACCGTCGCCATATCCCCACTCATTCTTCTAGCTTCGAGTGATGGTAAGTCTAATTCCCTTAGCCTCTCCTCATAACTGAGATTGCGTATTTCTGTCACCAGTTTTATTGCATATCTTTGTACTTTTTCCAGCTTAACTAAGTGTTGTATGTATGTATGTATAGTATGTATGTATGTATGTATGTATGTATGTATGTATGTATGTATGTATGTATGTATGTATGTATGTATGTATGTATGTATGTATGTATGTATGTATGTATGTATGTATGTATGTATGTATGTATGAATGTATGTATGTATGTATGTTATGCTTTGATATATGAGAAACTTAGCATGAGAGAAATGAGTTTTGTAACTCATAAACCACAATAATTGTATCAACAATCTCAGGTGACTGACTTGTTACTTTGCTAAAATGCGAGGGAGGATATAGTCGACAACACATGTAGATGTAGCTCTTCATACGTCATGCTGAACGCTATAATGCGAACACTCTCAGTCAGTTGTGTACCGTCGGTTCCCTAGCAATGTGGTCGTGTATTTTCGCACTCTTACCACTGGGTGAGTTTCCTATGGACGAGTTATAAACTATTATTGATTGTGAACGTCTTGAAAAGTGAATCTACTTCAAGAGTCTTACTTTTGGTG
>JAXCGZ010000031.1:130000-132500 GCA_037179515.1 Halocaridina rubra
AAACAGCAACTGATGCAGCTCCCACCCGTTATCATCCCCATCTACCATTCTCAAACCTCGACCACGCACTCGCTCATTCACTTCTATTACGACTCCATCAATATACAAATTGAACAGCCATGGTGACATCACACATCCCTGTCTCAGTCCCACACTCACTGGAAACCCCTCACTCACTTCATTCCCTACCCTAACACAAGCTCTACTGCCCTCATACAAACTCTTCACTGCATTCAACGGTTTACCAGCCATATAACCTCAAAACATTCCACATTGCCTCTCTATCAACTCTATCTAATATATATATATATATATATATATATATATATATATATATATATATATATATATATATATATATATATATATACAAACATACATAGTATATATATATATATATATATGGATAGATAGAAAGACACATAGATAGATAGATAGATAGATAGAAAGACACATAGATAGATAGATAGATAGATAGATATACATATATATGCACATGTATATATACATATACTTATGTATGAAACCACAAACTGTTAGCATTAATTGGTAAGGAAGCCCAGCAATGAAGCAACACAGAAAATAACGCTACCGAAATATAGCGTTATATTTTGTGTTGTTTAATTGATGGGCTTTCTTACCACACACACACACACACACACACACACACACACACACACACACACACACACACACACACACACACACACACACACACACACACACACACACACACACACACACACACACACATATATATATATATATATATATATATATATATATATATATATATATATATATATATATATATATATAACTCCTAATATCATCAAGAACAATAGTGTTGCATGAAAGCACATAAAATAACCACTAGCGAGGTAATCTCGCAAAGTCTAATAGAGTGCTCATGAACTTGACTCTCGATTATTTGAGGATCATTATACAAGTTCATCTTTGCATCCACCCCTTGACTCTCGCCTCCAATGTCAGTAACGCGAAATATGAGTCACACAGTACTTTAGTATTGAACTGTATTGTATTGTCTTGTATTGTATTGTATTGTACTGTACTGTACTGTGGTCGATTTAGGTTCCGGTATAGTCTACATCTTATTAGTTATTGTCCCCTGTCATTTTTTTTTTTTTTTATGGTTGTGACACCAGGACGGGCAAAAAATATACATAAAATAAAACAGCCCTCATCGGGCCTGGGCACGAAGAATACATAAAGTAAAGAGAAACAGAGATGGCGAGTGTAATGACTTGTCAGATGTAAAGGGATAATAAAAGATGTGTGATGAATATCCAAGAATATTCAGTGTAGCTGTAGGCATAGAAAAAGAACCGTAACTGAAAGAAGACTTATTTACTCATATCTATATTAGGTTATTGTTGTTGTTTTTATATCCTTCTTATCCTTATAATTGGCTACTTTTTTCATGTATGTAGTCGATGGAAGATTAAATTTTCTATATTATACTAAATCAAGTAAAAAAAATTTATTTTAGGTAAATGAGAGAGAGAGAGAGAGAGAGAGAGAGAGAGAGAGAGAGATTATTTTTATTTTATTAATTTATTGCGCCAAGGCGTCAGACATTACATGAGTTCATACAAATAATGCTTCAAATGGATATAAAATCAAGAATTGAACATGGTTTACAGGGAGGTGTACATATTGATAAACATTGCTGCATACTAACACACAACTCACAGAATGGCAGCACAGAGTACATTATATGCAAAAGTAAAGCTCAGAGAGAGAGAGAGAGAGAGAGAGAGAGAGAGAGAGAGAGAGAGAGAGAGAGAGAGAGAGAGAGAGAGAGAGAGAGAGAGAGAGATGTAAGCTACGGAGGAAAAATGAAACGACAGAGTACTAAGATCTTTCAGACTATTTTAGTCCATCTTCAGAGCAACTAACTAAAACACTGAATTCGAAGTACAAGAAAGCATTGAGAGTACAACAATAGATATAATAATGCAACACTAACCACAGAGAAAAATTAAATGAGCTACTTCCCAAGGGTACCAGACCGTGATAAATCTAAGCTGGATTATCTATAATCTCTAATTGTGTATGCTATATGATTTTTTTAAAGAATTGACGTATGAATGGGTCCAAGGAAAATTGAATGGGGCTTAAATTAAAGTTGCAATTAGGTGTTAAATGTATGAAAGTGGATTCAAGAAGATTTCTAAAAACAGTTATTTTAATTAGCTATTGCCAATCAATTCGGAGAGATTTATTACTTAAATAAATGAATATGGCATTTATATTGTGACCTGTTTTAACTGAATATTTATGCTGATTTTCTTTTCTTTATCAATAAATTTTTTCTAGAAATCTTCTCAAATCCGGTTACATACAGTTCACACCTAATTGTAACATTAAATATAAGTCTCAGTCAATTTTTTGGATTCAATTTACGTCAGTTCATTGTAAAAGATTTAACATACAAAGTTCGGGAGATTAAAGATAATCTAGCTTAGATTCATCACGA
>JAXCGZ010000031.1:135000-140000 GCA_037179515.1 Halocaridina rubra
TAATGATCTTCTCGTCACTTAGGCGCTCATAATCCCCAATACATCAAGTTTATGGAGGAGAACTACAGGCCAGGTTTTACGTATGCTGACTTCGCAGCTCAATTCACAACCGAGTTTTATGACCCAGAGCAATGGGCCAGCGTCTTCAACGCTTCTGGAGCGCGTTATATCGTTCTGACAAGCAAACATCACGAGGGTTTCACCAACTGGCCATCAAAGTATTCTTGGAACTGGAACAGCATGGATGTTGGACCTAAAAGGGATTTAGTAGGTTAGCTTTATTGGAAATTGATATACCTTATATTTTAGTTGTTTGTAGGTTTGTTGCATCCGTACGGTAGAAACTGTGGTTTTTATTTTCAATGCATTACAAAACAATTTTAGTTTAAAGTAAACTCGAATTATTGTTATGTATTTGGAGCTCATTCACCTCTATAAGAAATATGTATAATGTCACATTATACTCCGAGTACATTTATCTGTGTGCAGCATAAATAACTTTTGCGTAGCTTTATTCTTAATGTCCAAGAATAAAATTAAGTTTGAATAGGTTCTTGTACCTGATTTTTACATTAACTAATACCATTTGTATTTACCTTGCAGGAGACCTTGCAAAAGCAATAAGAACGAAAACTCCACACATCCATTTTGGTCTTTATCATTCTCTGTATGAATGGTTCCACCCTCTGTATAAGCAAGACAAGGCTAACAATTTCACCACGAATGACTTTGTCACCAGCAAAACTATGCCAGAGCTTTATGAACTGGTGTGCTGCATACTATTTTTGCTTTTTTCATCACTGTGTTTAAATATCAACTTCAGTGCAAAATAGAAATTGGAGCTTGACATGTGTAGAAAGAATACATTCTGTTTGACTAAGACAATGTGTAATGGTCATTTCTTTCTTTTCTTTTGCCATACTGCAACACTGAACAGGTTGAAGAATATCATCCTGATGTTATTTGGTCTGATGGGGACTGGGAGACAAAGGACGAGTATTGGAATGCTACTGGATTCTTAGCTTGGCTCTTTAATGATTCACCCGTAAAAGACACGGTTGTTGTAAATGATCGCTGGGGAATAGGAATCCCCTGTCATCATGGTTCCTACTACACGTGCACTGACCGATACAATCCAGGTAACGTAACATTATCTAAAAAAAAATTTAAATTTATGTTGAGTCTAATGACAGCTGTAGACTATTCTTTCAGGGGTAGCAATGTATTTCCCCAGTACGTATGCTGCCCCTAAAGTGCAGTTTGCATTTTATGAGTATCAATATGATTATTAATATTGTTATTGTTGTTATTATTATTATTATTATTATTATTATTATTATTATTATTATTATTATTATTATTATTATTATTATTATTATTATTATTATTATCTATTATTATTATTATTACTATTATTATTATTATTATTATTATTATTATTATTATTATTATTATTATTATTATTATTATTATTATTATTATTATTATTATTACTATTATTATTATTCTAAGCCAAGCAGCAAGCTCAGCTTAATATAGTCAATGACTATAAAGCAGATGGCTACTTAATACAAATATATTTGAGCCTAACTTCATCTTCTGAAGCCCCATTGACTCAAAACATGGCAAAACAATTCCTTCCATATCCTAGTGGTACCTGGAAGAGAACTTCTTGAATGTTAATTGGTTTTGAATGAAGCAAAAGAAAATACACAACTAGTGGCACTGGCTGCATTCCTGGTTATCCGTGCAGGACAAAAAAAAATAAATAAACATACTCACATAGAGCCCAATGTAAAATAAATAATGTTGTGATAAAATTTATCCAGCAGAAAAACTAGCTAATGGCGCGTCTTTGGTACAAACTTGAGCTTAATTCAAGAATTAGAGATTTAACGTCACACATATATTTATCAAATAATCTCAGATGAAAATCTACAGCCGATAACTAAATGGGGAACAATAATGCGAGTATACATGCATGAAAGAATTAAATGGTTTAATCATAATAGATACGTCACCAAAAATCTTGAAAAAAACTTCTTCAAGATTCCAGTATTTCTGTGCAACTGTGGAAGATGTACAACGAATATGTCATTCAAAAGCTAACTTAATATCAAAGTTTATACCTATAATCTCGATCGAATTACATAAAGTGAAGAGAACATTATCTATAAAGAGATTGGCAAGTGTAAGAGCAAGAATTTTGGGCCCGCACATGGTCATAATTTGTGTTTTATTAGTATATAACATCATGCTCCACATCTCGCAACGAGCAAAAATTCATCAGTATCTCTATTCAAAGCTTTAGCAGCAGCTAGCTTCGTGTTCGGGAATGAAACTACAACTATCAAGCTGGAATCGTCAGCAAAAGCAACTAGTTTGTTCTCCAAAAGCATATCCAAATATCATGAGTATACAGGATGAAAAGCAAGGAGACAAGAACACTACCCCGAGGGACTCCTGAGATCACATTACTGATATCACATCTACCACCACGTTTTGAGTTCTGTAAATTTAAAATGGCTCAATAATACCAAGAAAACCTCCAACAACAAACAAGTTTTTTCATTTAAAATTGAGAACCTCATGATTAAGATGATCAAAAGCATCACTTAAGTCATGTGCAATCATGCGTGCCTCTGAACTGAAGTCCCTTGGCATTTGCAAATCTGAAGAATTGTTAAAGGAGCATCACAAGTGTGCACCTTTACAAAATTCGAACTGCATATTCCGAAAAAGTCTAGGATACTTTGTATAATGATAGATGCGCTTTACCATGAGTCAATTGAAAACCTTGCAGTTGTAGTTAACATAATTGGCGAGTGGAAGAATAGTCAAAGTACTGAGGACCCAAAAATATGGCAAGACTAGGCCCTTAGATCCCGATAGATCCGCTGTTTGATGGAAAATAGGTTATATGAATTAGAAAAGACAGGAGGAAGAGCGTTCCAAAGTCTGGAGGTAGATAGGAAGCAGCAGTCGCTGCACTGACAAATCCTTGACCTACAAATCTCCACACAGGTCCTTTGAGACAAGGCCGCTGATGTACACTGGAAAGTGTTTATTTGACACTATGATTATATATATATATATATATATATATATATATATATATATATATATATATATATATATATATATATATATATATATATATATATATATATTTTTTTTTTTTTTTTTTTTTTTTTTTTTTTTTTTGCAGCTGCAGCATAGGGCCTAAACAGAATGCGATTTTGAGAATAATTTCTCCAAATTAAATTTGATCGCTCTCGACTGCAGAGATTATCTGCTACATTTTCTCCAGATAGACACGCCTACATACATAGTCGAATCATGTTTTGTTTTCAATGTGAGGATTCAGTGTTCTTGATGGAGTTCTTCTCTCAGTGATGTCAGCTACAAAGCTGTTTAATGATCTAATCATACCGTCTTGATTATAAATATCTGGCTCATTATGATTAGCGAAATGAGACAAGATACCATCCCAATCTAACCGTGAGATAAATTAAATTTTACACACACAAAAATGCATCTAGGATGTCTTGGTTGATATTTAGAGTGGCAGAAAATAATCAGTGTTCTGATGACCCAAATGTCGAACCAACTTTAGAAGTGATCACAGCAGGAGAATTAGGCAAGAGAACATCAAGGCAATTACCATGTTTATGTGTGACTTTTATAATTAATTGCTCGCATCCAGGTTCTGTTACAAAATCAAGAACTGCAATACCATGACAATCAGTTAGTGAAATAGAGCTCAGCTACTCTCTGTGATGAACGTTAGAGTCGCCAACAAAAATAAATGAAGCCTTCCTATCAGCCTGCCGTACAGCCGCCATCTTCTCAGCAACACAACCACATATACTATTATCAAGGTCCGGGTTACAAGAAACAGAAAAAAAATATATAAAATTATTATGCTCTCCACATATTTTCATATCCTGGAACTCAGTACCTCCACTTTCGTAACATGAGTTATGGTATGCAGAGAAGCTACTGCAAATGTAAACTGCCATACGATGAGATCTAGGAAATGCATCACGCTTTAAAAGTTAGGTCTTCCTGAAACCAAGAATAAGTAGTTTAGATATATGCCGCATCTGAGAAGCAAGTATCTCTGAGCAAAGTAAAGGTCATGCTGGCCAGAGGCAAGAGTAAGGTCACTGATATTAGCATGGAGGCCTCTGATATTAGTGTTCAGTATACGACACTGATGTAATTAGTTTGCACAAGGCCAGGCTTTAACTCACCATCACCAGACAACAATAGAATTAAGTTCAGTTTAAAGGCAACTTTATAACAATAGATAAATATAATGAAAATAGTAACAACAACAACAATATTTAATAAAAGAGCTCAGTACAGAAATTCATAATAGAGATATCAATATGTTGGAAGTAAATGATCAATATGGTGGAGCCGATACACAATCCACCAGGATTGCAAAGTCAGCTGGAGAGAGGACACTCATGATGGGACTTTAAAGAAAACTTAAATATAAAAGAAATGGGTATAGAAAAGGAGAGGGTATCATCATGAACATCCACCATGCACCCAAACCGCCCAAGTAAGCTTGCCCTATACACAGTTTGAAAGACACTATGAGAATGAAGGGAACAGAAACGTGTACTTGTCTGAACTTTCAAGTAAGAGCTCCCAGAAGCAAGGATAGAAATGTCATGGTACAGAGGCTATGACACGACCCGACACCTGGAAGCTTGTTGTTGTTGTTGTTTGAGGTTAAAGCCAACCTTGTGTTGGCACGGGCCCTTGTTCAAAGAACAGCCCGTAGGTTAGAGGTTATACCTCTTGGTTTGTTTTATCACCTTGGTGGTTCGAAAGTTTCCAAGGTGGTGAGATGTGTGTCTATGTTGTCAAGTATTTCCTTAACAATTTTGGCTGCATGAACTGTCGCATTGGGGTGTTGTGGTTCCATGTTTAATCCGTTCCTTAAGCTGTTTGTCTTTGGACATTCTAAAAGATAATGCAGCAGG
>JAXCGZ010000031.1:142500-145000 GCA_037179515.1 Halocaridina rubra
TTTTGGATTCTTTAACGCATTGTTTTTGGTTTTGTATATCAATGGCTGTCGGATTGCATACTTTGTCACCATGTTTATACGATAGACCGATAAGGATGAGTCACGAGGTAATGGGAATGGGGATGAAATGCTGAGGGGGTGGGGAGTGAAGGAATTTGAGCGTGGGGAAGGCCGGTGTGTCGATTAGTATGAGATCGTACTGACATTCTGTCTGATGTTTTCCTGGTTCAAATTGATTTCTGTGGTTACTCAAGACGACTTTTTTTGTTCATAGTGGACTCTAATACGTAGGTTTTTGTTTTCTTTAATTTCTGGACTTGTTACCAGGGTGAATAATGAGGTTGCTACCGTTTCAAATTATTTATTTTACATATAGTATGCATGCTTTCTTTACAGAGTAAGGAAAACATGAACTTTCATTTTGTAATGTCATACAAGGTTTTTATATTTTTCAATGGCAGGTTTACTGCTAAAGATGACCTGGTGTACGGCATCGTATTGCATTGGCCCAAGGGTGGACTTTTAACTTTAGGATCTGTTTCTGCCACTCCTCAGACCCACATTACCATGCTGGGATACAACGACAACAATATCAGAAGCTCTCTACAGGTATATTATTGCAAGAAAAAATATTCATAATTTATTATTATTAATGTAATATGTTTGAATGTTTATACCAAGTGAAACACTTGGCTGGAATCAAAATGATTATATTGACCTCGAAGGAAAAGGAAACAATGGAATTGGCTGCAATCATGATTTTTCAGAAATCGGAAGTACTCGCCAACTCGATTGTTTCCTGTTACTGCGAGGTCAATATAATCATTAATGTAATATATTTGATTTGTTCCCCTAATATAGCCATATACCATAAGATGTGATTTTTGTGTTAACGTCACTATGTAACTATTCATAACTTTAAATGGTGCTTAATGCTGCATATTGAATCTTGACCTTGATGAACATTACAAAAGCCCAGATTGCAATATGATTTTTTCTTCCTCCACAGTGCAGTATCTATATAGACAACTTGAGGAAATATTGTAGGAGGCATTCTAATGCCTAAATGAATAGTATTTCGACACAAGTCCTGTTATGAAATTACTTAGTTCATGAATATATTTGTTCTCAGTTTCACGATATTGCTGACTACCGATGAGTACTTTAATTTTTTTGCGATACTCTGCTTACCTTTGCATTTCTTAGATGATCAATTAATTATCATTCACAGCTTAGGGTTCTCCTTAATTACTATGCTTTGAGCATTATTTTTACCTTTAAAGTTTTTTTACTCATGGAGGGGATCTACTTTTCTTAACTAAGACATCCCCATACGCCCTGTTGTAGACTCCTTGCTCATCTTGAGGTCCAGATTTTTCTGAATTCTTTTACTCTTACAATAGGAGTATGTGTAGTCGCCATGGCTCAGTCGGTAGCGTCTCCGACTCTGAGGCGTCAGGTCGAGGGTTCGCGCCCCGTCACGGTCTGAGGATAGCAAAGGCATGCACTCAGCGTAAGGATTACATCTGCCAAAACAAGTCCTTCGCAAGAAGGCAACCGTCCTAGCCCTTGGTAGATAAGGGAGTCCGTGACGTAAAACCGGAACGAACGAATAGGAGTATGTTCTTTGCCCCAACACCTGACATAATTAGACTTCATATTAATATTTAGAAACGAAATTTTTTTTATTAATGGATATCCTTACTAATGCAAACGTTTCATATTTAGGCTATGTGGTCTAAGGTCTGATGATTACTTCCTCCTCACTCTCTGGGCTCTTATATAGTATGCAGTATTTGTGTTGATAATTAAGTAGTCACCGTGGCTCAGGCGGTAGCGTCCGCGACTCTGAGGCGTCAGGTCGAGGGTTCGCGCCCCGTCACGGTCTGAGGTTGGCAAGGGCATGCACTCAGGGTAAGGATTACATCTGCCAAAACAAGTCCTTCGCAAAAAGGCAATCGTCCTAGCCCTTGGTAGAAAAGGGAGTCCGTGATGTAAAACCGGAACAACAAGAACAACATTTGTGTTGATAATTACCACGAAGGTGAAACACGACCATTGCGGAGTAAACCTAATAAAGATCCTACGCAAGTTCTTCAGATCTTATCTTTTCATTTTTTCATAATTCATTTGCAGGCAAAGAACGTGCGACGTGGTATGCAGATTGTCTTTCCTGATATGGCGGATGTGTCTAGCCAGTGGTCCTGGGTCCTCGTCATGTCGGGTATTATACCAGTGTAAAGCTATCATAGCATCAAAAAAACAATAATTTTCTTTTACGATGTGTGTGTGTGAGTATGTGTGTGTTTGCGTTTGTGTATAAAATATGATATCAGTCATGTGTTGAAAATTTTGATATTTTTATTAGTAGTTGTCAACACATTTATAAAATGTATCCAATAAATATTGTTGAATTGCAATTCGTTTTCTTTCTGAAGATAAAGCACAATGTTTTAAGGCTTTTGAGGGCGCAGAGCGTTTCTTCCTTGTTTTTCATGTT
>JAXCGZ010000031.1:152500-160000 GCA_037179515.1 Halocaridina rubra
TCTAAAAGCATAAAGCAGTAAAATGTTCGGCAGGCTGATATTTTTTCATATTGTGAAGCAATCATTTTCAAAATTTCTATTCCAAAGCTGCCAACCTGCAAACATATAAATCATCAAACTTTCATTACAACCACTTGTGATAAACAGTATCTCACAACTCTAAAAAAAAAAAAAAAAAAAAAAAAAAAAAAAAAAAAAAAAAAGCATAAAAGATTTCCACATTATGACATCTGAAGTATCCAAGTATTACGCTATTCACTGCGGAAAAAAAACAACAACTTTCAAGCCAAGACTCATTGAGCATTAGCTAAAACAGCCTAGTCATCATTGTGCAAAACTCGAACTACCACAGTCCATTAAAAATAATGATGGAACTTATTACGATAAACCATCAGCAATACCTTCGACATTTTACAATACTTGATGCATCTTTATAATTTAGTTAGTCAATTTTAGAATGTAAACTACGAATGTGTTATTCTAATTTTACAGTTATTATTATAAATCATCCTGCTACAGTCAGTTCAAACTACATGCTGTGCTCCCTATGTCAACAGGTCGATTACGCGCCGTGTGGACTGTTGAAGACTGTTTCATATCACTTACGTGTTTTGATTGAACTTGGTACTACCATGCATGTTTCATGTCACTTTTCTCTTACGTTAATGGTAGAGATCAACTGAATATATATTTTTGTTTTAGGGGGGGCTAACTTGCCCTCATGATAATGATAAAGATTAAAATAAAAACAATGATAAACTCACATTTCTTATGCATCTTCCTTATCGAAAATAAGATAATACCAACTGCAATGATAATTGTACTTCCAAACTTCTAATTCTGGATGATTCAAAAGCAAATGTAGTTACATCAAAATACCACAATGTAGGGACAACAGGTTCCCTCCTTTTATAATGTGCTCATAATTAACCCTATCTCGTATAAATGATCATCTATCTTTAATTACATTATAAGTAATTACTCCTCATTCAGTTAGTCTGTAAAAGTATTTGATGGGATGAGAGAAAGGTTATTGGCTATCAGTTATGTTTCAGCTTTAGCCGTCTAAAGAAATTTTCATGCTTACATTGACTTAAAGCCTAAGATACCTCTAAAATAAATCTTTTTTATATGTGGGCACAGCTTAGTCTCTATTCCTCAAGAAATAGCATGGTGATAGTCTCATTGGATGTTGTTTTAATATCTCGCAATCAAGTGTTGAAACTGTTGTGATATATTATGTAAATACCATAAATACTCGAGGTTAGAAATTGTGCCGTTTTGTGTTGAGTTCTTTCCTTAGGATACACCTGTATCTCATTCCCTCTGAAGATCTTTTTGTTTAAAGGCAACGGTCAGGTAATATTACTGAAGATATATTTGCTAGCACAATGGTTTAATATTGCTATTCAACTTTATTAAATTGACCCTTGGGAGAACGGAACCTTCTTTGCTGGTTTTACATATCCAGTAGCTTCAGACCACTAAGCCAGTACTTTGCAGAATACAAACAAGCTGCATGTCACCAGAAGTCCAGTACAAGAAAGAATTATCCATTAATCACAAAGCAAACTGTGGTTTGAGCATGCAGAACTTGCAGCCAGCGACGCAGGTTCGGTTCTCAATAATTAGAAAAAATAAGAAAGTGAATAGCAACATTCTACATGTTATATAATTTCATAAATATGAATGATATTCACTCATATCATTTAGCTTGAAACCTTACAGTATTCTCATAGGAAATATCTGTTTCCCAACCAGCAGTCCTTTTTTTCTGAATATTATGTGCTTAACTTCTTGGCCACTAATTATCACATCTTTAATTATCAGTTTTAGAAGTGTCTTGCCCTTATACGTTTCCAGATTCATAAGTACTGTCACATTTATTTTACATCACTTTACTGTGGATACTGGTGCAATATGTTATACATCTCTCTTGGAAAAAAATACTTAAAACAATATTCATATATTCATAGAAGTTCTTCAGATTTGTTCATTTGTATGTATTTAAGAAACTGTCTACAGTGACTTTTGAATCATTCAGCATATTTTACATTAATATTGAAAGTTAAATTACAAGACTTGCAAAGTAGTATGTGCTGTAATCTTAATTTAGTTATTTAGTTATTATGATTATTATTATTATTTTTATTATTATTATTATTATTATTATTATTATTATTATTATTATTATTATTATTATTATTATTATTATTATTATTATTTTATTATTATTGTTATTATTATTATTATTATTATTATTATTATTATTATTATTATTATTATTATTATTATTATTATTATTATTATCATTCTCCTCATTTTCATGATAACTATTTTCTTCTTTTTCAAATTCTAAGTGATATTTCCAATACCTTTCGTTATTCCTAGTTACACATATAATACATTCCACTATGTTATAATGTAAACATTCGAAAAATATACTTCTCTCCTAAACATACAAACTACCTAGTCTTAAATAATACTACTTCCACTGATTTTTCTTATTCGTAAATTATATCTCATTTGGGATTCTAATATCGGTGACTTGCCAAAGAACATTAAAAAAAATGATAATAATTCACTATTTGACATGAAACGCATGATCCAAAATAAGCATCTTCACAAAGTACTTGGCAGCTGCTATCCATAAGTGAATTTCCATTCATTAACAGACATCTCATATCCATTTCTCGTTGTAAATTACTGAAATGGAATTTAGAAAATGAGTGTGATGGCTGACTCAACTTCTTTTAACCACAAAATGATGCCAATTTTACCACAGTTGCATAACTTGGCTTTAACGGGTTGATCTTAACTTCTCAAACAGGTGAACTCTTTTTGCATTTGATGAACACATTAGCTCTATACAATTCAAAATGTTTTGGAAGGGTACGAGGATGGGTAATATCATTGCACCTTACTATGGACCCTAGTACAGAACACAAGTCTATGTTTACTCTTGAAGTACATCGAAAGCACATTGCTTTCACTATGCCATGGACTATTCCATTCATATGTACTCCCAATAATGTCTTTTTTTGAAGTACTTTGAGAACGCAATGACTGGCAAGTTATTACAGAGGATCTTAAATATAATTTTTTATAATATACTAACCTCTCAAAGTCTTTCATATAAGATATGATATATTCAATTTTCCCCTTATGATGATTTAGACAAAGTGGGAACAGTATAATTCTTTTCCTCAGTAGATGAAATCTAATGCATGTAAAAAGCAATTCGTTTTCTTCTTCAATCATAAACTCAATAATCAGTCTATTTTGGTTACAGCCACTGACTCTGAATTCAGACATTTTTTCTATTTAATTTTGATCATTCTCGAGTGTTTTCTTTACTATATTATGCATATGCGGGCATGATTAGCTCAGAGTTCTGTAGCTTATGCTACATTTATTCTACAGAGGACAAAATGTGTTGTCAATTTTCAAGTCAAAATATTGATCAGTCCGCATCCTGGTCTGAATGTGACACTTCTTAGCTGGCATTTATAGGTAATATCCTTTCTCTTTATGTACAGTAGCAGTTCTCACCAGTAGATATATCACTTTATTGTATGCAGTTACTCAACCTTCTCCTTGCGTAACTTTGATGGTCAAACTTAAAACATTTATAGATATGTGAATATATAAAGCTGAATCAATCACATTTCTTCAGAATCTTGCATAAAAGGTTGCATGAAATGGTCATGGAGCCACTATAGAATGCTGCATAAATAACTGTGACATGAAGCATGGCTCATTGCATCTATTATCCTATCACAATAAATAAGAGGGATCCCGTCATCAACAATAGATAGGAAGGGATTGAAAAGATAACATTTCATACTGACTGGTCCAAAAATTTATAAGTTCCTTGAGATAACCTTTCTAATTTGTTTACATTGTGATGTAAGCTGCTGCCTTGGTGATACTAGATCTTAGGTTGGTAATATTTCATCATCGTACTAAGTATAACAAATCTACTCTGTAGCGTTCTTGAGTGGCAGTGATTGTTATAACATTAGGAGTATATATTGCTCGATCTGTTTTCTAGAAACAAATTCTGTGATTAATATATTTACTTATTGTTCTGTAAATTGATAGTATAATGCTAACCCTTGATGCACGTATGTAACATAATACTCATTGAAGAGCTCATTACTTAAGGTTACTCTTGTTCAAATCACAGACTTCATAAATGCAATGCGAGTGCACTTTAAAGCTATTCACCACCTACAGTTAATGTTAAGTATGAAAGTTTTCACGAACTCTAATCTCTAATTTTAGCTTGGTTAGAGAAGCTACATATTTCACAGTATATGGAGAGAAAGAGCACGAGGAAGGTCACAGAAAATATAATTGCTATATACTCTTCTTGACTTGTTATGTAGGCAGAATAAAAGACTGGTGCCACTGATCACACGTTACAGAGGCAAAGGTCTTGATTCAGACGGTAAACAGAGAGAAAGAGAGCGAGAAAAATAAGTCAAGAGACGAGAGATTGATCGCAATTTTAGACTGAATTTCTAATCCTTGTGGTAATTACTACGTCATTTTTTTATTATAATTTTCTTTCTCTTTTTATTGTTAACCTAAATATTTCTATTGTAAAAATTTTATGACTATATGAGACGTTAAAAGGTGTTTGAGGTATATTTTTGAGAAGAGTAAATTTGGCCTAAAGATTTGGCACTTAAGCTTATTTGGCATTGCTATGTATAAGAAATAATGTTTTCTTGCATATGACAATTAACAGGGCTGTCTTCGTAGGCAGATGAAATTCTATTGATGTTTAAATACAGACAAATAAAAGGGTTTGGGATTTGATATAACATACTGAAATGTGAAAATGGAGTGGTTTTATGTATTAACGCAAATCCCTTTATTGTAGGTGCCATCATCATGATATAGGAGACAACTCTGCTTTTAGAAACTTCTTATCTGCTTTTGAAACAGTCTATACCACGTTGATTTTTTACATATACACTAGATTCTAGTAATTAGTTGGTATGTCATATGCTAAACATATATCACAAGTTTTGAAAGTTCCATTTCACACTTGAAGAAAGATCGATGAAGAACGCGACATTATTCTTCAAACATATAGCCAGAAATCTAATGAATATCTGCGGAGACATTCCTCTACGAGACACTTTCAGCAAGAGCATTTAGAAGGCAGCATGCACTAAAGCACAGAGAAGTGTCAAAGAGGAAGCATATTCTCAAGTGCTCCAAAGCTTCAACGCACTGTGTCATGCTTTCCTGTGAAGCAACGTTCACCTGATTATTGTTTGAAAAGCTGGAAGGCTTAAAAAGATTTCTGAGGGTTGGATATGTCAGTGACCAGCTCAGACCCTTACACTTTTTATCCTATAGGAACTAAGAAACATTTTTATCTAAGACCCTTCACATATACCATGTAACTCTACAAACCATAAACATCATAATTTTCTATTACAAATACACCACAACAAAAAGGAACTAACGATAGTTTGGCATGATCAGTATCTGCACTGTCAAGTGCTGTTGTCACTGTTGATATAATAAGATATTAACAATGGGAAATGTGAAAATACATTGCTCTCCTTACACAAAGACTATGGAAAGAAAAAATGAGAACATTAAACCTATGAACGTATTTCAAAGTGTCATTGAAATATACACTACGGGAAGCCAGTAAACTGCAAATTCCATGGTTTATCACTTGGTCTGTGTTAAAAATAGTTTAAAATAATATCCTCTGAGCACTGTGTGAGATGGCAGTATGATGTTTATTTACTCTAACAGCTTTCATTTTCTTATTCCAGGGGTCTGATCTTAATTAGGATGCTCTTCAGGGAGTAATTGGAGTCCTTCCAGTGCCACCAGGTGATGCCACGCTCTGGACCTGTGTATCGGCCTCGCAGGTATTGCCCTGTAGGTTGGGCACAGGCGCATCGCCCCCACCACCAGCCTCCTCCACCGCGACCTTTTGCACAGTTTCCCCCTGCAACATGAGAGATGGTCAGTGGTAGGTAAAATTTAGCATTGCTTGCACTATTCCAGGGCTCTTAATATGGAGTATCTTTCTTAAATTATTGCAATTCTTTGAGAAGCATATATGTATTCTTTGAAGTTTATCAGATCATAGGTGTGGGTTGTGAGTTTCTTTAATAGTAACGAGTAGAAATTCATGTGAATAGCTTTAAGAAAAAATAATGTAATATTTAAAATTCAATTGTTAGATTTCTCAGTTGAACTTTCAATGACGATATAGTCACTTTGAGACATTAATGTAAGGTGCCAGGAAGGCATTTGAACTCCAGTTTTGCATTAGTTCAAAGAATCCACTCCACAAGTTCGTAGAATCACCGCATACTTAACTGAGTAACTGATGCAACAGTGTTTGAATTTTATCACATTTGGAATGAAGTCTGTCAACTACTAGGCCGTGGTTAAGCTGTGTTTATATGGCCACCTACTCAAACGTGGTAGGAATCATACACAATAGCAAAGTATGTGTTGTAATGCTGTAATGAGATCATTTAACCGTTGCATCATGTAACTCCACATTTGTTCATAATGTGATTTTACAGTTTTACAATTTCATTGTAAGACCACATCCTAGGCTAATAGAAACTATATCAGTTATATTGTATGTTTTAACGGCAATTTGTATAATGAGTAAATACTTAAAACAAGAGAGGGTAAAACTTCATTAAATTATGTTAAAGGAGGTAGGGGAGTATAGGGGAATATATATATATATATATATATATATATATATATATATATATATATATATATATATATATATATATATATATATATATATATATATATATATATATATATATATATATATATATATATATATATATATATATATATATATATATATATATATATATATATATATATATATATATATATGTGTGTGTGATTACCTAATTGTGATTACCTAATTGTGTTTACGGGAAAGAGCCCAAAGCTCGTATCTTCCCGTCTCCTCATCGGTTCCATTTTATACTTAGTGATACTTATCATACCTGTCCTTAAAACTATGGATTGAGATAGCATTAACTACCTCCTCGCTTAGCCAATTCCAATTATCAACTACTCTTACACTGAAAAAGTATTTCCTTACATCCTGCGAAGAAATTTTCTTACGAAGCTTCAAACTATGACCTCTAGTTCTAGAGCCAGCCATATCAAAATATCGATCCCTATCCACTCTATCATAACCATGAAGGAATTTAAAGACTGTCACCATATCCCCCTTCACTCTTCTAGCTTCGAGTGATGGTAAGTCTAATTCCCTCAGCCTCTCATCATAACTGAGATTGCGTATTTCTGGCACCAGTTTCGTGGCATGTCTTTGAACTTTTTCAAGCTTAGCTATGTGCTTTTTCAAGTGCGGATTCCAAAAGGGGGCTGCATATTCGAGTTTTGGCCTCACATAGGTTACATAAATATTTCTGAACATTTCCTTGTCCATGTGCCTGAAGGCTACCCTTACAT
>JAXCGZ010000031.1:172500-182500 GCA_037179515.1 Halocaridina rubra
CTGCTTTCATATCTTGCAGTGTCATTTGTACCTCATCTCTTGTTAGTTTCCAATCATTTCCCACCACCACAATCTCTGCCTTTCTATCATCTTATCCATATGGCAGTTCCTTTCAAAACTCAGCCCATCTCGCCCTCACCTTATATCGTCTACTAGCAATTGCCCATTTGCTCCTTTTTCACCCTATCCTTCCCGCCAGACTCATCTTTAATCATTCTATTTTCACTTCCTTCCAAAACATCTTTTTGTTTCTCTCCAAATTCTCAGACATGCATCTACCTCACCTCACATTTGTTTTTCTCTTTGTCTCCCTCACCACAAGCTTTGCTAATCTCTTCTTTGCACTATGCCTTTCATATGCCTCTACATTGCCTCTAGGCAGCCATACCTCAAATACCTACTTTTTTCTGACACTGTTGCTTTCACCTCTTGATTCCACCATCCACTACCCTTCCTTCTATTTCCACCCATTAGGCTCATCTCACACAATACCTCTGAAAACGTATTATCTTCCTCCTTAAAACACTCCCATACTTCTTTCACCTCCTCCTGCACTATTTGTTTCACTACATTCCACTCATTCCTCAAACTAGCTTCATACTCACATTCTTTATCTTTCTTATTCTGTTTGACCACTTTTAACACCTCTTCTTTTCTCCATTCTCCTTTTTTCCAATTTCTTCCCACTCTCACTCCACCTTCCACTAAATAATGAGCAGATATTCCACCACTAGCTCCTTTCAGTGCATTTACATCCAATACTCTTCCACTTATCCTCTTGTCCACCGCGACATAATCCATTAATCCTCTATCAACTACTCTAACATCATCTACTCTGACCCATACATACTTGTTCACATCCTTCTTTTTAAATACATTACTGGCAATCAACATATCTCTCAATGGACATATCTATCATTTCTTTCCACTCTCATTTCTACCCCCCACTAATTGTGCTTGCAAGAAAGAAATCCCGAGCTTGTAAGTCCCCGTCTCCTGATCGATTCTAATTTTATATTCAATGATACTTATCATATTGTCCTTTATACTTTGAATGCATTTAGTATTAACGATTTCTTCGCTTAGCGATTTCCATTTAACAACTATCACTAAAAACCTACTTCGTTACATCCCTCAAAGAATCTTTTTAAAATATCACTTCTTGTCCACTCTGTCAAAACCATGAAGGCATTTAAAAACCGACACAATATCTCCCCTCTTAATTTTAGCTTCAGGTGACAATAAATGTGTGTAATTACCTAATTGTAATTACCTAATTGTATTTACGGGAAAGAGCCCATAGCTCATATCTTCCCGTCTCCTGATCGGTTCCATTTTATACTTAGTGATACGTATCATACCTGTCCTTAAAACTATGGCTTGAGATAGCATTAACTACCTCCTCGCTTAGCGAATTCCAATTATCAACTACTCTTACACTGAAAACATATTTCCTTACATCCTGCAAAGAAGTTTTCTTACGAAGCTTCAAACTATGACCTCTAGTTCTAGAGCCAGCCATGTCAAAATATCGATCCCTATCCACTCTATCATAACCATGAAGGAATTTAAAGACTGTCACCATATCCCCCCTCACTCTTCTAGCTTCGAGTGATGGTAAGTCTAATTCCCTCAGCCTCTCATCATAACTGAGATTGCGTATTTCTGGCACCAGTTTCGTGGCATGTCTTTGAACTTTTTCAAGCTTAGCTATGTGTTTTTTCAAGTGTGGAGTCCAAAAGGGGGCTGCATATTCGAGTTTTGGCCTCACATAGGTTACATAAATATTTCTGAACATTTCCTTATCCATGTGCCTGAAGGCTACCCTTACATTTGATAAGAATGCATATGCTGCCCTTACTATGCCATTTATATGTATTTCTGGAGACAAATCTGCCAGTATGTTTACTCCTAGATCTCTCTCATTTTCTGTCTCTTGAAGTTGTACTCCAGCCACCGAGTAGTCAAGCTTGGGCCTTCTTGCACTTGTACCCATTCTCATTACCTTACATTTTGAAGTATTGAATTTCATTAGCCACTTTTCTGACCACTCATGCAGATTATTTAGATCCTCCTGAAATTCTCTACCATTGTTCTCGTTTTTTACTTTCTTCACAATCTTTGCATCATCTGCAAACATATTCATGAATGAATGTACAGACTTGTGTGTGTGTGTGATTACCTAATTGTGATTACCTAATTGTGTTTACGGGAAAGAGCCCAAAGTTCGTATCTTCCCGTCTCCTGATCGGTTCCATTTTAGACTTAGTGATACTTATCATACCTGTCCTTAAAACTATGGATTGAGATAGCATTAACTACCTCCTCGCTTAGCCAATTCCAATTATCAACTACTCTTACACTGAAAAAGTATTTCCTTACATCCTGCGAAGAAGTTTTCTTACGAAGCTTCAAACTATGACCTCTAGTTCTAGAGCCAGCCATATCAAAATATCGATCCCTATCCACTCTATCATAACCATGAAGGAATTTAAAGACTGTCACCATATCCCCCCTCACTCTTCTAGCTTCGAGTGATGGTAAGTCTAATTCCCTCAGCCTCTCATCATAACTGAGATTGCGTATTTCTGGCACCAGTTTCGTGGCATGTCTTTGAACTTTTTCAAGCTTAGCTATGTGTTTTTTCAAGTGTGGAGTCCAAAAGGGGGCTGCATATTCGAGTTTTGGCCTCACATAGGTTACATAAATATTTCTGAACATTTCCTTATCCATGTGCCTGAAGGCTACCCTTACAGTTGATAAGAATGCATATGCTGCCCTTACTATGCCATTTATATGTATTTCTGGAGACAAATCTGCCAGTATGTTTACTCCTAGATCTCTCTCATTTTCTGTCTCTTGAAGTTGTACTCCAGCCACCGAGTAGTCAAGCTTGGGCCTTCTTGCACTTGTACCCATTCTCATTACCTTACATTTTGAAGCATTGAATTTCATTAGCCACTTTTCTGACCACTCATGCAGATTATTTAGATCCTCCTGAAATTCTCTACCATTGTTCTCGTTTTTTACTTTCTTCACAATCTTTGCATCATCTGCAAACATATTCATGAATGAATGTACAGACTTGTGTGTGTGTGTGTGATTACCTAATTGTGATTACCTAATTGTGTTTACGGGAAAGAGCCCAAAGTTCGTATCTTCCCGTCTCCTGATCGGTTCCATTTTAGACTTAGTGATACTTATCATACCTGTCCTTAAAACTATGGATTGAGATAGCATTAACTACCTCCTCGCTTAGCCAATTCCAATTATCAACTACTCTTACACTGAAAAAGTATTTCCTTACATCCTGCGAAGAAGTTTTCTTACCAAGCTTCAAACTATGACCTCTAGTTCTAGAGCCAGCCATATCAAAATATCGATCCCTATCCACTCTATCATAACCATGAAGGAATTTAAAGACTGTCACCATATCCCCCCTCACTCTTCTAGCTTCGAGTGATGGTAAGTCTAATTCCCTCAGCCTCTCATCATAACTGAGATTGCGTATTTCTGGCACCAGTTTCGTGGCATGTCTTTGAACTTTTTCAAGCTTAGCTATGTGCTTTTTCAAGTGCGGATTCCAAAAGGGGGTTGCATATTCGAGTTTTGGCCTCACATAGGTTACATAAATATTTCTGAACATTTCCTTGTCCATGTGCCTGAAGGCTACCCTTACATTTGATAAGAATGCATATGCTGCCCTTACTATGCCATTTATATGTATTTCTGGAGACAAATCTGCCACTATGTTTACTCCTAGATCTCTCTCATTTTCTGTCTCTTGAAGTTGTACTCCAGCCACCGAGTAGTCAAGCTTGGGCCTTCTTGCACTTGTACCCATTCTCATTACCTTACATTTTGAAGTATTGAATTTCATTAGCCACTTTTCTGACCACTCATGCAGATTATTTAGATCCTCCTGAAGTTCTCTACCATTGTTCTCGTTTTTTACTTTCTTTACAATCTTTGCATCATCTGCAAACATATTCATGAATGAATTTACAGACTCTGGTAGGTCATTTACATATACAAGGAACAAAAGTGGCCCTAAAACTAAACCCTGTGGAACTCCACTACTAACTCTTCTCCATTCAGACACTGAGTGTCTTACTCTAACCCTCTGTTCCCTTCCTTCTAAGTAAGTTTTTATCCATTCCAAAACATTTCCACCTATTCTAGCCATTGATTGCAGCTTCCTAATAAGTCTCCCATGTGGAACAGTGTCAAACGCTTTCTGGAAGTCTAGGAATATGCAATCTGCCCAGCCCTCTCTTTCCTGTAAGATTTGGCTTACCTCATCATAAAATTCTAATAAGTTTGTTACTGTTGATCTACCTTCTCTGAAGCCATGTTGCCTCACTGACAAAAAGTTGAAGGATTCCAAGTGAAGAGAGATATGTTTCCTTAGTAGTTTCTCCATAACTTTGCAAACTATGCTGGTCAAGGAAACTGGTCTATAGTTCAGAGCCGTGTCCCTCCTTTTCTTTTTGAAGATAGGTATCACATTTGCTTGTTTCCAGCATCTTGGAATCTCCCCCGACTCCAGTGACTCCTTAAATATGATACTTAGTGCCACTGATATTGTGTTTGCGCATTTTTTAAGCACATGAGGGGATATGTCATCAGGACCTGTAGCTTTATGAACATCTAAATCCATCAGCGCTTTGCATACCTCTGTGGCTGTAAGGTTGATGTTCTCTAATACCGGCCCTTGAGCTTCTATCACTGCAATCTGAGGGGGTGGGGTATTTTCTACTGTAAATACTGACTGAAACTCCTTGTTCAATTCTTTGCAGATCTCTTCATCCGTCTCAGTGATGCTTCCATCTGCTCTCTTTAGCCTTAAAACCTGTTCTTTTACCTTCAGTTTTCCTCTGATAAAGCTGTGGAAAAGCTTGGGATTTTCTTTAGCCTTCCTGGTGATGTCCCTCTCATAGTCTCTCTCTGCCTCTCTCCTTTTACTTAGGTAATCATTTCTTGCTCTTTTGTAGGTTTGCCAGGCATTTATGTTTTTTCTCCTCCTATATCTTTTCCAGCATTTGTCTCTCCACTCCTTAGCTCTTTTACACCCATTATCGAACCATTTCTCTCTGGCATGAATTACACCTACTTTGGTGACAGGTATGCAGCAATCTACTATCTTCCCATATTTCTCACAAAAGATGTCATACATTTCTTGTACAGATTTGTTGTAAAATAAGGTTCTCCAGTCAATAACTGCAAAAAGCTCATTCATTTTGATGTAATCTCCTTTCGGATAGTTCCTCCTCATGTCCTCAGTGCCTCTACTCTCAGGAAGAATATCTTCAATGATATACTCCATCAACAACACACAGTGGTCACTCTTTCCAATTGGTGGTTCATACTCAATTTTTTCAATATCCAACACATTATCTGTGAACACTAGATCAAGTAGTGATGGCTCATCCCCACCCCTGGCCCTTGTTGGTTCCATTACATGTTGGTGTAGGAAATTCCCTTGTACGCAATCTAGGAATCTTGCCCCGAATGAGTCCTCACCACTGTGTGGG
Organism: Halocaridina rubra; assembly: GCA_037179515.1. NCBI lineage: Eukaryota > Metazoa > Arthropoda > Malacostraca > Decapoda > Atyidae > Halocaridina > Halocaridina rubra. Next base: position 178,035 of record JAXCGZ010000031.1, read on the forward strand.
TCAAGATTTATCCAATCTATCTCTTTATGATTAAAGTCTCCCATAATCATAATCCTACATTTTTTTTTCCCGTGCCATGTTAACAACTGAGTTTATGACTTCAATAGTACCTATATGACTTTCCTCATAAACTTCAAGCCTATTATGGTTCCTTGGTGGGTTGTATACAACAGTTATTATAATGCTCTCTGACCCAGTATTTATGCGAGCAACAAGAAATTCCTTGAACTCACTTTCTATAGCCAAGTTTATTTCTTCGACTTGAATCCTTTCACTTATGAGAAGTGCTATCCCTCCACCAGTCCTCTCAGATCTTTCAACCCTTAGTATTCTGAAACCCTTAGGAAAAACTGTGACACTGTTTATGTCCTCACTCAACTTAGTCTCTGTAATTGCTACTAAATCTGCCTTACTGTTGTGAATCCTATCTTTTAATTCTACTGCCTTACCAGCTAATCCATCAGCATTTGTGTATAACAATCTTAATGAGGCCCCATCCCCTGATCTTCTGTCATTATCTTCTTTATCTCCCCTTTGTCTGGAAGAACTCTGTAATGAAAATTTTTCTTCTCTTCTTCATTTCTTTCATCATTTAACCTTCTTGCCTCTTGCAACAAGTTTTTGATCTTTCCCATCTCTTCCTGTGTTCTGTATTGTCTAATGAACACTTCTTTGAATTCTTGAAGGTCTTTTAGACTTTTTTTTCTCAACAATATTTGCCTACATGTTTCCCCTCTCTCAAAGGTTACTTTTGTTGGTCTCGGCTTTCCTTCCCTCGAATATTTACCTAGTTGGTGTATGTTTACAATATCCTCAGGACCACATACTACTCCAAGCTTTCTTATCAGGTCTACAACCTTAGCTTTATTTTCTTCAAGTCTCCCCTGCCATGTTGGCTCCTGGGACTCGCTTATGCCTGAGATTACCAGTCTTCTCCTTATCAAGTGCCTGTCTGATGAGTTGGTTTGCCCTTTCCATCACAACGTCTTTCATTTTTTCGATTACTGTCTCTTTATAGTCAACGGTTTGTATGTTTTCCAGTGCCACCACCTTTACAGCCTCTTTTACTGCCACATTCCCCTTTAGTGCATCAGCAAAGGAAGTTTTCATGGCATCATTTTCCATATTCAGCTCCTGGAACTCTTTTCTGAACTGTTCAATGTTTTCCTTAATCTGGACATTCCAAGCAGCAATCTCGTCTCTCTCAGAAGAGAGCAGTGAACTAACATCTAATTCCTTTAGGTTGTCATTCAGCTGTTTGTTTTTATCTTCTTGTTTAGAAAGTCTAGATTCTAGTTGACTCTTTTCCCCTTCCAGCTTTTTTATTCTTTTTTCTAGTTCCTTTCTCTCCTGCCCTTGTGCTTTATTTGTTTCCTCCAAAGATCTTATTTGCTCTCTGAGTGTTTCATTCTCTTTCATTTCTCCATCCATATTCTGAATTTTATCATCAAGGCTTATAACCATTTCCTCTATATTCTTGATTTTCTGTTTGAGTCTCCTGATGGCTACCCCTCCTACCGACCCATGGATGGGAGAGGTTTGGGACAGAGATGGCGTCATTTTTATGTTCTCCCTCTCACAGAATATAGAAAGAAGACGAGAAAGAGGAAAAAAAAAAAAAAAAAAAAAAACTTTTAATTAAGCTTCACACCGAATTTTTATATCTCCATATAAGTTAGGTTAGGTTAGTGTGTGTGTGTGTGTGTGTGTGTGTGTGTGTGTGTGTGTGTGTGTGTGTGTGATTACCTAATTGTGATTACCTAATTGTGTTTACGGGAAAGAGCCCAAAGCTCGTATCTTCCAGTCTCCTGATCGGTTCCATTTTAGACTTAGTCATACTTATCATACCTGTCCTTAAAACTATGGATTGAGATAGCATTAACTACCTCCTCGCTTAGCCAATTCCAATTATCAACTACTCTTACACTGAAAAAGTATTTCCTTACATCCTGCGAAGAAGTTTTCTTACGAAGCTTCAAACTATGACCTCTAGTTCTAGAGCCAGCCATATCGAAATATCGATCCCTATCCACTCTATCATAACCATGAAGGAATTAAAAGACTGTCACCATATCCCCCCTCACTCTTCTAGCTTCGAGTGATGGTAAGTCTAATTCCCTCAGCCTCTCATCATAACTGAGATTGCGTATTTCTGGCACCAGTTTCGTGGCATGTCTTTGAACTTTTTCAAGCTTAGCTATGTGCTTTTTCAAGTGCGGATTCCAAAAGGGGGCTGCATATTCGAGTTTTGGCCTCACATAGGTTACATAAATATTTCTGAACATTTCCTTGTCCATGTGCCGTGTGTGTGTGTGTGTGTGTGTGTGTGTGTGTGTGTGTGTGTGTGTGTGTGTGTTTTAATCAAGCCTTGAAATATGTGGCACTTGCGTGTTTATTTTGTGGCAATCTAACAAGGCTCCTGAATAAATAAACGGCTGAAGAAGATTAGACAGAGAGTGGCAAACCCTGTTAAATATTTCTGTTGGCTTTTCCCATATGGTAGTGTATATATAAGATTTATGATGGAAAGCCCAGACGAAATAGGCCTTCCTCCTTTAGAATCATTTATTTATTTCCCCTTTTGGTCTATGTTTACACAAAACCAAATTTAAGCCGTTATTATTATTATTATTATTATTATTATTATTATTATTATTATTATTATTATTATTATTATTATTATTATTATTATTATTATTATTATTATTATTATTAGTAGTAGTAGTAGTAGTAGTAGTAGTAGTAGTAGTAGTAGTAGTCGTAGTAGTAGTAGTAGTAGTAGTATGCTAAAACTACTACAACCCTTAACAAAAGGAGTAATCTCATCCCAGCTCGGAATATTTGTCAGAATAATGGATAATTTTTTAACTCATTAACCTCTGAGGACTGTGAAAAAGTACCAACCCCACTCTCACCAGCCGTGTTCTCTTTTATTTTCCTTTATATTTTCCATTGCACTGTGGCACCTTGCTCCGAGGAAACAAAGCAGGGTCTTATATATATATATATTATAATATATATATATATATATATATATATATATATATATATATATAGTATATATATATATATATATATATATATATATATATATATATATATATATATATATATATATATATATATATATATATATATATATATATATATGCATATATATATATATATATATAGTATAAATATATATATATATATATATATATAATATATATATATATATATATATATATATATATATATATATGTATGTATGTATGTATGTATGTATATAGCGGCACAACGACGAAGCATCCGTGGGGATAAATACCAGGAATTCCTGAGTTCGAGGTTGTAGAGCTTTACTCCTTTTGTGAGGATATCTCTCTCACTTCAAGACTCAGTGAGCATACACCTCATATATACTCTTTTGATTAGTTGTGGACCAGCATCTTCAGAGCGCTATACTAATAATCCATATTGGGATGAAGGTGGAATTAAAAGATTGCCAAATAGTCAAGACATATCTCATGTAAAGTAATCCGTAAACGACTTATTTATGAATTAGTTATTTTTTATCATTCTTATGGGAGAAAAACCCCATTACGGTGAGCGAATCTGTTCTGGGATATCCCTACATAGCTCAATGGATGTGTAATTATCTGACTGTGCTTACGGGAAAGAGCCCATGCTCGTAACTCCCCGTCTTCTGGCATGTTCCATCTTTGTACTCTGAAACTCATCATACTTGTTCTTAAAACTATGGATTGAGTTAGCACTAACTACCTCCTCGCTTAGCGAATTCCAATCATTAATTACGCTTACTCTAAAAAAGTACTTCCTTACATCCTGCAAAGAAGTTTTCTTACGAAAATTCATACTATGACCTCTAATTCTAGTACCAGCCATATCAAAATATCGATCCCTATCCACTCTGTCGTAACCTAGAAGGAATTTAAAAACCGTCACCATATCCCCCCTCATTCTTCTCTTTATTCATAATTAGGTAAAGTAACCTCCTCTGAAAAATAAGATTATTCCCTCTCTCTCTCTCTCTCTCTCTCTCTCTCTCTCTCTCTCCTCTCTCTCTCTCTCTCTCTCTCTCTCTCTCTCTCTCTCTCTCTCTCTCTCTCATAGTACCTCTATCTATCTCTCTATGTCTATCTATCTATTTTTTTCTCTCTATCTATCTATCTCTATATGTCTATCTATCTATTTTTTTCTCTCTCTAACTCTCTCTCTCTCTCTCTATCTATCTATCTATCTATCTATCTATCTATCTATCTATCTATCTATCTATCTATTTATCCATCTAAGTATCCATAAAATACACATGAATACCATTCGCAATGTAGTGTATAGTATTTTATTTCTTTATTCTGATCGTACTCTTATTTTTGAAAATTTAACCAACCTAATGCCAAGCAAAATTTTGCGATTTCAGTTTTGCAAAATACAAAAAAAAAAAATTAAAATGAAAAAATTCTCAG
>JAXCGZ010000031.1:192500-195000 GCA_037179515.1 Halocaridina rubra
AAATGAGCCATTCATGCACTATGCATTATACATATGCATTATACATGTGTACTTGATATAAATGAATAGGTATACATAACATATCTGTATCTATACGGACATATACATAAGCAATAGTAGAGAAATAAACTGTTATGCAAATAAACACTTACATTTTACTAAGATATAAACTTTTTTGAAATAAGATTATTATTATTATTATTATTATTATTATTATTATTATTATTATTATTATTATTATTATTATTATTAGTAGTAGTAGTAGTAGTAGTAGTAGTAGTAGTACATCTTGGAAGAGTAAGGTTATTGTGCTAACTGACAAGTCAATAAATGTGTTCGCCCCTTACCTGAAATCGGCAACCATATAAAAATAATTTAACTGCACACGCATGGCATACCCAAGTTAAAATAAAAATTAAAAACCTAGACAGCCGCATAACACAAGTGACATACATTAAAATAAAATATCATATAATACCTGAAACAAATAATGCGAAAAGCAAAAATTAGTTGCCAACTTACAATTTTCTTGATCGTTATCCGTGTCTAAAGTGGAAAACATTTGAAGGTGTGAGTGACGTAGACTGTCGCCCGCTGTCCCTGTGTAGCCCGAAATCCGCATGCGGTATCTATCCTCTGGACCTGCCACTCTGCGGAGAAAAATGACCTGTTGCATACACGTATGACTTTTTACATTATTGTTATATGGTGTAGTTTATTCGCTCACTCTCTTACCTTTTCAAGGATCAATTCAGTATAATTCCTCCCTCCGTCCGATTAATTCGTCATTTTCTGCTTATTGTATATTAGTAATCTAACCTAATATGGTCGGGTATAGATCGTCCATTTCTTTGCAGAGGAAGGGATTATTTTGACTTCAACCGAGTCATCTTATTGAATTAATAGAACAGTCTCAATCTACATTATAGGAACTCAGACCAAGAATCGAACCAGATGGGTATATAACAGACGTTTCCGTAACGCTATTAGCGTACTTTCTAGTATCCCTGAACGCGTTGCATTATTACGAGTCATTTTTTATATATTTTTCACGATTTTTATTGCTGTACATTTTATTGAATGTTTTTTTTTCATAATTCCGGAAGATTGGCCAGTCCTTTTCCTCTACTAACAGCGTCAGGACAATATTAGTATTAAAGTATGTCATCAAGTGTCCAGTTACACTTTAGTCCTAACACTAATATCCAGGAGCTGCTTATATTTATTCGCAATGATTGAACTTGAATACGATGTTTATTTACCCGAGACTTCCTTCGTCTTCAGGTATTATAAAGTGGTCTATCTTGATAAGACCTATTTTAGAAACATTTTCAGTTAGTTTTATAAATCATGAATTGTACACCGCAATGAAGCGATGGGATATATTTAATATAGATTAAAACTATAGATGTATGATTCATACTGTAGATCCGTAAAAAATAAAATATAAAAAAGATCCATAAATGAAACCGTAAACTGAAAAATCAAAGTAATGAAGAACAACAACACGAATGATAAATATACTGACGCGAAAAACGAGTAGGCTGCCCAAGCTGTGTTTCCTTCCCAGTCTTCCATGTCTGCTCTTAGCTGATGGGGGCGTCCCTCGGTCAGGGCATGTAGGGCTTCCAGACCTAGGAACAAACATTTTTTAAACTCTAGTAAATCTCTAGATTAGATAAGTTTAAATTAATTATCAGATGGAACTGAAATAGGATGTTAGCATAGTACGTTTCCCTTCAGCGCACTGGCTGAATAATACAGATGTAATGAGACAGCCTAAAATGGTAGCCACAACAAATAAACTTACATTTGTTTACTTTTTTTAAATCGATTCATCTCGAGATGAGCTATAAAGAATATATAAATATATTAACAACTTCTTTTCCCGATTTCCTGATTATACTTTTATAGAATCTTAAATAATACAAAGATACAAAATCTGTTGATATTACATCAGTAAAATCAAACACAAATGTGTAATTACATGTAAACAAACAAACAAGGAAATAAGTAAAACGTGAACAGACTTTAAGATGAGTATACTATATATATGAACCAGAGAAATTATAATAATAATAATAATAATAATAATAATAATAATAATAATAATAATAATAATAATAATAATAATAATAATAATAATAATAATAATAATAATAATAATAATAATAATAATAATAATAATCACCATCATCACCATCATCATCATCATAAACACTATGCACTATAAAACAAAAAACAAAACAAACAAACTTTATTTCCATTTCATTATACGATTGGTATTCGTCAGCCGGGGCAAGCCCCAACCCCCCACTGTGGTGTCCAACCACAGCAGTTCCTGCCAGTAAACAGCTTAAACTCTCGGTCTTGGACGGGAATCGATCTTTCGTCCTCGTGAATGCGAGGCCAGCGCGTTACCACTGTACTAGCCAGCAGGTTAAATCAAGTATACTAAAGTGAAATATTTAGGAATATGTTTGGATAGGGACTCAGAGAT
>JAXCGZ010000031.1:200000-202500 GCA_037179515.1 Halocaridina rubra
ACCATGGCGATATTACGCAACCTTGACATAACCCAACATACATCTCAAACCAATCACTCATATCATTCCCAAATCTCACGCATGCTCTACTATTCATGTAAAAACTTTTCACCACATTCAACAAACTTCCACTTATTCCATACAGTCGCAACACCCTCCACATTCCCTCTCTATCTACCCTGTCATGCACTTTCTCTAAATTCATAAAGGCCCAAAAAGTGTCCCTACCTATCTCCAAGGACTTCTCAAACACCTGTCTTACCGCAAACACCTGACCTACACATCCTCAATCCTTTCCTGAACCCACACTGTTCTTCCCCAATCAATCTCTCAGTACCTTTCCTAATTCTCTCGATTAACACTCTTCCATATACCTTACCAACTACACTCAAACTAATTCCCCTAAAACTACTACACTCATACTTATCTCCCTTCCCTTTGTAAAGTGGAACTACACATGCACTCCTCCAATCAACTGGGACCCTCCCTTTCCTGAAGCATACAGTCAACAACCTAACCATCCATTCTACTAATGCCACCCCACCTTTTGACAAGCATTCAGCATGACACCTATCTATCCCTGGTGCTTTAAATGCTTTCGTTGCTCTCAATGCTAAATATACCTCCTCTTTTGTTATTTCTCTATCATTCTCATCGCCTAACATTGGCATTCTCCATTCGTTTTCAACAGCCACAATCTCTGCCTCTCTATAATCTTCCTCATTCAGCAAGTTCTTGAAATATTCAGCCCATCTCTCTCTCACCTTTATTTCATCCACTAGCAATTTCTCATCTGCTCCTTTCACTCTCTCCTCCCTACCACATCCACCTTTCCTCACTCTTTTCACTTCCTTCCAAAACATCTTTTTATTCCTTTCAAAATTCTCAGACAAGCATCTGCCCCACTTTACATCTGCTTCTCTTTTTGCCTCCCTCACCACGTGCTTCCCTAACCTCCTCTTTGCACAATACCTTTCATAAGTCTTTGCATTACCTACCTGCAACCATACCTCGTCGGCCCACTTCTTTTCAGCCACTACTGCACTCACCTGCTCATTCCACTATTCACTACCTTTCCTTTTACTTCCACCAGTTGGCCTCCTTCCACACACTGCCTCGGCACACTTCATAACCTCCTCCTTGAAACAGCCCCATTCTTCTTCCACTCCTGCCTCCACTTTCTCTTTCACTACATTCCACACATTTCTCACACTAGCCTTATACTCACAGTCTTTCTCTTTCTTATACAATTCATTTACTTTTAGCACCTCTCTTCTTCTCTTGCTTTTCCTCTTTCTCCACTTTTCTCCCACTCTCACTTTACTTTCCACTAAATAATGGTCAGATATTCCAACACTAGCTCCTCTCAGTACATTCACATCCAATACTCTTCCAATCACCCTCCTGTTCACCACAACATAATCCATTAATGCTCTGTCAACTACTCTTCCATTATTCACTCTGACCCATGTATACTTGTGCACATCCTTCTTTTTAAATACAGTATTAGAAATCAACATCTCTCTCTCAGTGCACATTTCTATCATTTTCTCTCCATTCTCATTCCTACCAGGTACTCCAGACTTCCCAATTACACCATCCACTGGCTCATTCCCTACTCTAGCATTTAAATCTCCCATCAACACCACATTCACATTCATTTCCAAGTCTTCCAAACACTCGTTCAATTTCATCCAAAATTCTTCTCTTTCTACCTCACTTCTTTCACTGCCAGGGCCATATGCACTCACAAACGCCCAAGCCTCGCATCCCAGCCTCATTTTAGCCAATATTATTCGAGAAGATACTTCCTTCCATGCTAACACACACTTATTCATCTCGTCACTTAATAACAGAGCCACTCCCTCTCTTCCTCTCCCCCTCTCAACTCCAAACACCCTACCTACCACTCTCCCAAATGTCACCTCACCATTCCCATTTATCTTAGTTTTGCTCAATGCAAGTACATCTATCTTTCTCTCCACAAACATACTCCCTATCACCTTCCTCTTACTTTCATTTACACCACAACCACGCACATTCAGAGACCCAATTATTAGGGTTTTGGCTGGATCTCTCCTGCCAGAATTCCCCCACATCTCTTGGCTATTCGTAGGAAGTAAAATACAGAGGAGAGGATTCCCAGTCTCCCCGCTCCACCCCATTTAGCCGACTTTTACGACACGCATGGGAACACGGAGGAAGTATTCTTAACCCCCCTCCCTCAGGGGGTAATAATAATAATAATAATAATAATAATAATAATAATAATAATAATAATAATAATAATAATATAATAATAATATAATAATAATAATAACAATATTGATGATGATGATACTATTAATGAAGAGAGAACAATGATAATTCTCTGTATACACACTTTATTTACTCTATTAAATAGTCACAAAGCTGAAATAATACATATATAAAATAGTTATGTAAACACTGAAATAGGGAAATCATTATCTGATATACAATAACATGCAAGGAAACACCT
>JAXCGZ010000031.1:207500-218714 GCA_037179515.1 Halocaridina rubra
AAGTCCCCTCAACCGTTGCCACCAAATCTACCTTGCATTTTTATCCCCTTCTTTTTTCTATATTTTGATATTAATAATATTCTCTCCAACTCACAGAAAGAGAGAGAAAGAGGCTTAATTTATATTTCTTGGATAGTTGTGATAGACGAGAGAATTGAAGAGGGTTTTCCCCTCTCTCGCAGTCTGAAAACACCTCCTCTCAGACGATGTTTGCTCTTACTCCAACCAGCAAGTTGTTGCGTCCTTCCCCATCCTTTCCTGACCTAATTTCTGCTTTCAGTCGTCTCACACTGACCTATTCCATGTTTGTACTGTTTTATTTGCATCATAATGATTTTCAGAGCCCTTTTCGCTTTCTTCTTAAGCATGACATTATTCGACAGTGAACGAAAAGGTCTTCCTTGACGACAAATTTTGAAACCTGGAAGTCGTGTGGCCGAGAGAATCAGTATGACCTTGGGGGTAATGGCAATATGAAAGCAGATTATTTCACATAGCATCGTACGATTGCAGTTTGTTGCATTTCTAGATCAAAAGGAATCCCCGAAGTATTTTTTTTTTCTTTTCGAGACGTTACGAGGTTGTGCCCTGTATTACGAAACCAAGATCATATGACATTTCTCGAGTCTGCGTTGGTTACAAAGGTATTGTTTATACTCGTATTTTTTTTTTCTCTCTTTCTTTTGAGGTTAACCGAAAATCAAAATCAATGAATCCTCTGTGCAGTTCTAGGCCAGGGTGCTCCTACCTGGAGGTTCCGAAACTGAGTGAACCGAAATGAAAGTGTGTCAGTGTGTCTCAGCTTCAGACACCGTGTGTATTATTGGTAGGACATCGCCTTATTGCTCCCAGAAAAAGAGTAACATGGATGAAATGCGACAGGTTGAGTGGGGGATAAACAAAATTATCTCTCTCTCTCTCTCTCTCTCTCTCTCTCTCTCTCTCTCTCTCTCTCTCTCTCTCTCTCTTTCTACGTATCCTCTTTTGATGCACTTATCATGAATGTTTTAAAGACGGAAGTTTTCCATTAAGATCTCGGTGTTTATATTGTTACATTATGATCCCAAGCCCGCAGAGTAGCTCTACCCCCCCCCCCGATCGTCTCGGAATTGACAAGGAATCAAAGGGGATTCAAAGGGATTGGAAAAGGGAATCAGAGGGATATCTCAATGGGATTTGATAGAATTTTATAATGGCATCATAGAAATCTGAAAGGCTGAATCAAAATGCGTTTTGTTTCGAACTTCACTTTCTTACATTTTTGTATTACAATTTATTCTCTCTCAGACTCGTTTCATTTTGTTTATTTTCATTAGAATCTATTGTTCCAATCTTGTTTCATTCAGTTTATTATAATTAGAATTTCCTCTACGCCGGTCTTGGCTCAGTCCATTTTATTTCATTTAGGATTTCCTCTGCTCCAACCTTGTTTTATTCCGTTCAGAGAAATATTTTTCTCTTCCAAACTCGTTTCATTGCTCTTATTTCAGTCAAAATCTACCTACTCCCAACTACTCTCCGTTCTGTCAGTTAATTAAATAATTATTATTTTCCGGTCTCGTTTCACTCCTTTATTTTTATCAATGTAAGTTTGTTCCCGTCTCGTATTAAACCGCTTAATCAAATATTAATAATGAAATATTCTCTTTCCACCTCGTTTCATTCCGCCTTAACCTCGTGGGTTTGTGTACATAATTAAATGATCACACTCGAGCTGTTTTCCGTAGATGATCAATCTAAATTTTGTTTTAATTACCTGTTTCAGGGCAGAACCTCCATGCTCATTGCAAAGTCCATTGGTGCTCTTAAAAGAAATATCCTTATAATATGTTCAGATCGGGAAGTGACGGCCCGGCGTTCTGGCTTACAGCGGGGCGATAGGAAAGGAATCCAGCCTTAGTTCCCCAGCTTCAATTCATCTTTTTCTACCCCCAAATGGAATCTAAGTGACACAAATAAAAAAAAAAAAAAAAAAAAAAAAAAAAAAAAAAAATATATATATATATATATATATATATATATATATATATATATATATATATATATATATATATATATATATATATATATATATATATAGTTTACTTGTCGAAGTCAGGCTACTTAAAAGACACCTTTTACAAGTGGGTTGTTTTGGGAAAAAGCTCAAGACAGACAGCGTTTTTTTTTTTTTCTGCACTTCATTTATAGAGTGGGTACTTTGAAACAGCGACCCCAAATGATCAATGGGTAAACACTGCCGATCTCGCTATAACTCGATATTTCAGACCACATCAAAGCATGCAACAAGGGTTTAGGTACTATTAATACATTTAATAATTCGCTAAATAAGGTAGCTAGCACTTGGACACTTTGAGAGAGAGAGAGAGAGAGAGAGAGAGAGAGAGAGAGAGAGAGAGAGAGAGAGAGAGAGAGAGAGAGAGAGAGAGAAACTTCTTGCATTAGAGAGGAAGAGGGCGGGGGTGTATCTCTTCCTCTCACTCTGTCTGCCCTCTATTTCCCCTTATCGCTTCCTCTCTCTCTCTCTCTCTCTCTCTCTCTCTCTCTCTCTCCTCTCTCTCTCTCTCTCTCTCTCTCCTCTTTTTGTACCTTGAAGGTCGTGTACCCAAACATTGCGCCAGAATGAGATCATGCACCTCACCAACCCAAGGCTCTGATTACCTATCATGGGTAGAGCAGTCATGACGAACCTCTCATGAGAGAGCCAATCATCTATCTTCTCTCAAGATGGACCAAATGTGAACCAATCCGAGAGCGAGTAAGAGACTTTTTGGGCTGTATCGCTGTCATTTTTAAATCGAGTTAAGACGCTCTCGGGTGATTATGTTGATATTTACGTTTTTCTTTAGGTTCATAACACTTACCTCATGCATTATTATTATTATTATTATTATTATTATTATTATTATTATTATTATTATTATTATTTACTTTCAAAAGAAATATTTAGAAAAGAATAAGTAATAGAATTGTGAAATATTTGTTTCAGGAACTTTAAGGTCACGCAACTGACAAAAAAAAAATGAATAACATGTGTAGAACTCGAACTCCAACCTTGATCGTGGTCACTTTTTCAGAATCCTGACTTAACTAATCTAGCCGAACTTAACCTAACTTCAGCTCTGTCATGATCGGGGCACTGAAAGCTATTGTTTGATCAAAAAAAACATTAAGAGAAAAGCCTTAATAAATTGGCCAAGCATAAATACAGAGTGACACCTTGTCGAAATTTATATGCAATAATATCTCAAAAATATAATATTGGTTCATGGGACAATTTTATACACAAACGTATTTTGATAATAAGGTTCAACTGTGTTCCATTAAAAGAATGAATCAGGCAAGTTTACCTCAGGTGCGACCCTCTTACCAAGGTATTATTTTTTTCTATCGGATTGAAGCAAAAAGTCGGTTTTATGTCACTGACTCCCTTTTCTATCAAGGGCTAGGGCGATTGCCTTCTTGCGAAGCACTTGTTTTGGCAGATGTGATCGTTACCCTAAGTCCATGCCTTTGCCAACCTCGGACCGTGGCGGGGCGCGAACCCTCGACCTGCCGACTCAGAGTCTCGGACGCTACCGTTTTGCGACGGTGTTTTATTCTATCGGATTGAAGTATAAGTATTTTAAATATATGTTATTTTTCAAAGTGGAATTTTTAACGTTTTTAATTATAACAGTAAAATTCAAGTTTATCTATCTATATACTTTAATAATCTCCATATAAGCGGGATGATCGAGTCAAGGCAAAACTTGAACTCCTCTCGAGAGAAATAAAGACAAGGGGGATTCCCGGTCCCCCCACTCCGTCCCATTAAGTTGCCTTATATAGCACGTTAGGGAACATGGAGGAGGTATTCCAAAACTGAAGTACTACGAATAAATTTAATGAAAATTCCTAATTTTACTGATCTAAAGTGTTGAATTTGAGTTTACGTGAACAAAGTCATATTACAGGATATCTAAGCAATCCTGAGAATTTAATACGTAGACACAAGACATAATCCATAAATACAGGACAGTCTAATGCATTAAAAAATCTCTCATTAAGGTCAGTTTTATGTACTTATATGCATTTGTAATATGAAAGAATTTTCTAATCGGTCAAATTATCAGGTGATTCACTCGACAATAGCCAAGTACTAGGCTCTCTCTCTCTCTCTCTCTCTCTCTCTCTCTCTCTCTCTCTCTCTCTCTCTCTCTCTCACACACACACACACACACACACACACACACACACACACACACACACACACACACACACACACACACACACACACAAACACACACACACACAGCGTTTGACACTGTTCCACATGGGAGACTTATTAGGAAGCTGCAATCAATGGCTAGAATAGGTGGAAATGTCTTGGAATGGATAAAAACTTACTTAGAAGGAAGGGAACAGAGGGTTAGAGTAAGACACTCAGTGTCTGAATGGAGAAGAGTTAGTAGTGGAGTTCCACAGGGTTCAGTTTTAGGGCCACTTTTGTTCCTTGTATATGTAAATGACCTACCAGAGTCTGTAAATTCATTCATGAATATGTTTGCAGATGATGCAAAGATTGTGAAGAAAGTAAAAAACGAGAACAATGGTAGAGAACTTCAGGAGGATCTAAATAATCTGCATGAGTGGTCAGAAAAGTGGCTAATGAAATTCAATACCTCAAAATGTAAGGTAATGAGAATGGGTACAAGTGCAAGAAGGCCCAAGCTTGACTACTCGGTGGCTGGAGTACAACTTCAAGAGACAGAAAATGAGAGAGATCTAGGAGTAAACATACTGGCAGATTTGTCTCCAGAAATACATATAAATGGCGTAGTAAGGGCAGCATATGCATTCTTATCAAATGTAAGGGTAGCCTTCAGGCACATGGACAAGGAAATGTTCAGAAATATTTATGTAACCTATGTGAGGCCAAAACTCGAATATGCAGCCCCCTTTTGGAATCCACACTTGAAAAAGCACATAGCTAAGCTTGAAAAAGTTCAAAGACATGCCACGAAACTGGTGCAAGAAATACGCAATCTCAGTTATGATGAGAGGCTGAGGGAATTAGACTTATCATCACTCGAAGCTAGAAGATTGAGGGGGGATATGGTGACAGTCTTTAAATTCCTTCATGGTTATGATAGAGTGGATAGGAATCGATATTTTGATATGGCTGGCTCTAGAACTAGAGGTCATAGTTTGAAGCTTCGTAAGAAAACTTCTTTGCAGGATGTTAGGAAATACTTTTTTAGTGTAAAAGTAGTTGATAATTGGAATTCGTTAAGCGAGGAGGTAGTTAATGCTATCTCAATCCATAGTTTTAAGGACAGGTATGATAAGTATCACTAAGTATAAAATGGAACCGATCAGGAGACGGGAAGGTACGAACTTTGGGCTCTTTCCCGTAAACACAATTAGGTAATTACAATTAGGTAATTACACACACACACACACACACACACACACACACACACACACACACACACACACACAACTTCTTGAAGTTTTTACTTCCCATTTTCTCCAGACAACTCCTCTTCGTCAAACACTTCGGGAAAAACGAGAGTAAATGAGTAGGTCCACGAGGAAAACGAGAGTAAATGAGTAGGTACAGACAGCACCTCTTTAGATGAGTGTAGTCAGGTGTGGAACAGTGTCTTCATGAACTCGGATATTGTACAAGGAAGTACACATCTGTAAATCTCATGTGAAATATAAATGAAGGAAATGGAGTAAATATTCCTCTTCGATATTAACACATGTTTAAAAGTAAATATTTTGACCCGATGATAACGTATTCTAAGGTAAACATTTCGAAGCGGTGTTTTTACATGTTTTGAATTGATAGTAAATATTTCATAACTATGCTAGCAAGTGTTTTATAATATACATCTCTATGGGATACAACGCGAAATCTAAAGTAAATATTTAGAATGTAAGAGTAAATCACAGGCAAATAGTAACAGGAAAAAAATCAACGAAAACTTCAGAGAAAAAAAAAGTCACAGAAATGGTCACCAATGTAACTTTGTGTACTTCATACATTGTCAATAATACAATTATTTATTACCCCTCCCAGCACCTGTTCAGTGCTGTAAACTGGAACAGGTGGCTGTAGGCGGGTGCTGACATAAGACGAGGCAGTTGTGATAACCGAGCTACGACTGTCGGGTTCTTGGCAGATCATTATTCACTTAACCTGTGAGCGACATAAAAATTGTGGTGATGGTGTAGGAATTGCCGGGGCCTTCTAAAACCCGGAGGAGCTCATCTGGGTCCTTGGTTTGATTTGGATTCTAGAGAATGTGTCTTTGACTCGAGTACCTACATTACAAAGGGATTACGGCCATTGTTTATATGTGATTTTCTCTAGACATGTAATGACCTGTATACATTGTGTTGTTAGCGTGTACAAGACATATTAATAGTGAAAGAGTATGGAAATATCGCATATTGTATTACTGTATTCACTTTTCTTAACCAGAAATATTCTCTCTCTCTCTCTCTCTCTCTCTCTCTATATATATATATATATATATATATATATATATATATATATATATATATATATATATATATATATATACATATATATATATATATATATATATATATATATATATATATATATATATATATATATATATATATATATATATATATATATATATATATGAATCATTTTTTACCCGTCCCGGTCTGGATAAAAAATTATTCATGTTTTCACATATGTAATGTGCTTATTTGATTATATATATATATATATATATATATATATATATATATATATATATATATATATATATATATATATATATATATATATAACCTTAGAACTACACAATGCACATTATTATCTTCTTCTTTTTATTTATTCAGATAACTGTACATGGGGACGTACACATGGGCACTCCCAGTGATATTGCAGTTGTTGACATTACAATCTATATTTGGTTATGTATAAATAGAATATTAATAAAATTTGCAATTAATTTTGAATTTCATAGCAAGTCATTAAGAATGAAAATATAGTGTAATAATTGCTTGATGGCAGAAGAGCAATAGAAATGCCACTGGGGCTTCATAGTCATACACATCTAGGGGAGAGAAATAGAGAGAGTGTGTGAGAGTTTGTGGTATTCATTTCAGCAAAAGGAGTTATTAGTCCTTTCCACCGATAAAGATGCATACATGCATACTATCTTCTTTGTAGAAATAGCTCCTAGAGTTTCCTACAGTGTCCCTACCACACATTTAATACTGTTTTTATAAACCTGGCTGAGTTTTAAGGAGTTGTTCCACACGTCGTTTAATATATATATATATATATATATATATATATATATATATATATATATATATATATATATATATATATATATATATATATATATATATATATATATATATTGATCAGGAGCATGGTGGAGAGTGCCTTCTCACACAGGCAGGTAGTTGGAAATGGAGTGATCATCTCCAGCGCTGCCTTCGCCAGTCCAAGGTACGCTACCAAATGATCACACCAAAAACCAGACAGTAGTAATTAAAGGAATTTTGTTCTGACATCTCTGACAACACCTGCAGATCAAA
Source organism: Halocaridina rubra (assembly GCA_037179515.1). Lineage (NCBI taxonomy): Eukaryota > Metazoa > Arthropoda > Malacostraca > Decapoda > Atyidae > Halocaridina > Halocaridina rubra. Next base: position 215,082 of record JAXCGZ010000031.1, read on the forward strand.
AAGCTCCTCCTTCAGGTTGTCAGCATCACTCATGTTTACCAGGAATGGCTGTTGAATCCATTCTGGAAATGTATGATCCTTGGGAATGTACTTTTCCATGGTGGTCTCAAGGTGCAAAAAGTGAGCAACAATATTTTTACAAGCATGGGGCTTATTGTCTTATCCCCCAAATTCTCTTCAAGGACAGGAAAGCTTCCCACACTCCCTCCCTGGATTTGATGTTTCCAGAGCGAGAGCTTCCTCTTGAAGGCTTCTACATTCTCTGTACAATCAGTATTACTAGCAAACATGCCTTGCATGGACAAGTTGAGGTCATTCAAATGGCTGCAAATGTCTGCCAGATAAGAGAGAGAAAGGATGAACGTTTTGTCCTCGAATTTCTTAGCAAAGTTACTATTATACTCTTGGAGAAATATTGATATCTCACCATTGAGCTCTACAATACGGGTCAGAATTTTCTAATGGGGGAGCCACCGTACTTCAGCGTAGAAGAAAAGAACTTGATGTTCACTTCCCATATCCTGACAAAGTAACTGGAACACTCTGTGGTTTAAAGAATTACACCGGATGAAATTTACAACTTGAGCACAGATAAACAGACTTTCTTTGAGTTTAGGTGGCAACGTCTTTCCCGCCAAAGCATGGCAATGGAGAACACAGTGCTTTACAGTGATAACTGGTACCCTCTCCTTTACCAATGCAGCAAAGCCAGACCTATTCCCTATCGTGGCTTGGGCACCATCTATGCAGACCAACCCTACATCGTCGTGTGCAAAACCTCGTAGAAGAGGAATTCATCCTTAATTCCATCATCCTTAATGTACTAGGTATACACAATCAGCTGCCTCATGTTGGACACTTCAGTTGATTTATCCAACTGCAGACTAATGTGGATGGCACTGTCCTTAATCTTTTGAACAATCTGGTCCAAGATATTGCAATTCACATCTGCAATTCTTCCTGTGAAAACATCATTAGACAGAGGCTTGTCCTTCATCTTTATGGCTGGCTCTGTTCCCAGGACCGGTTCTACCATTTGAATGGTGCATGATTTAATCAGGTTTTTTGGAGCTGAATGAAGTCTTCTCCTTGATGCAATGGTATGCCACCTCATAGAAAGCTTGTAGAAGTGGTTTCTGCATTGGCTTGAACCCAAGTCAGGGTAGTGTACCTTTTTGGTCATATCTAGCCATCTTAGCCTGCAGAGCCTCAAGAGTACATTCATGTTCTGAAGCTGGGTGCTTCACCTGCTGTTCTCGGAGTCTAGCAGGCTGCAAATTATAGTTACAAATTATGAAATAGGAGGTCATGCACATTGCTCGTTTTGTCCCTCCACGATTGTTCAGAAGTGCAATGAAGCCATATATGACATTCGTCACTTCATTAGCATGGTTTCGGCATTGCAGAATCACACAAACCTGTGTACAAAAAAAAGAGGCTGGTAGCAAGAAAGCACCAATCAAAATTATAAATTAGATCTTAAATTTCAGTTGACTGATGCTTTGACCTTAGGTAACGTTCCTGAAAAAAAAAGTGTAAAAACTGAAACAACTACTTATGAGAGATGTTAGAAAAACAGACTTAGATGAACACATATTCTTACTACATTTTCGGGGGTATAGGATGTTATATGTGTGCAATTTATAGTCAGCCAATGATACTTTTAATAAAAACAAATGAAAGTTTTAATCAGGGTAGGCTCAAACATTTTCCAGGACCATTAAATTATCACTTTATTGACTTATAAAAAATTATGCAACACATTGAAGAAAGAGAGATGTTATGTGAGTGAGTTACGAGCTAATGAGGAAGAATATACCTTCCAATGGTCTTACCAGTATTACTGGAGCTTGAAAATAATGCATATCTCAAAGATTCAGGGACTACTGCCTACTTCACTGCTAATATGCAATTACTGCTGGGAGCGAAACAATCTCACCATTTTGGGTCTGACATCAGCACATGTGTCGAACGTGTACCACAATGTTTTGTGACGCAGGCTTCTTGCGAATGTTTGGAATGTTCATACAAATTTAGTGTTTTTCTTCACCATGCTAAATTGCATTAGCACAGTTGAAAATCAAGTTAAAGTTTATGAAATAGATAAAAAATTAAATATACATTTGTCAAATAAGTATTCCTTTAATACTTTTGAAGGAACACTTGACATTTTACTGCCATGTATGCAGAATTTCCCAGCATCCCCTAAAATTTATTTCAGCACACCCCCGGGGTGCTAGCACCCAGGTTAAGAAACGCTGCCTAATAAGGATGCTGTATGGCCGCTTAGTACTTAAGAAGTTGATGTTGGTGGTTGTCAGTGATGAAAGCAGTGGAGCTACCATGTGTATTATTCCGATATAGTCCACTTTCAGTTAAAAGGAAAATTCAATTTGCTATCAAGAGTACCGCCAAGATTCCTATCACCTTCACAAGGGTACCTCGAGTCTAAAAAGGCTGAGAATCCCTGGCCTGGGACAGCCTAAAAGCATAGCGTATACGCTGATAGATATGGAAGGACAAGTGTGAAACTACACCATGAGCTAAGAAACAAAATTAGATGAAAATATGCCTTTGCGCAAGTCACTGTAGAAATAATGGATATTTTTGTTTTTACAGTATAACATAGTCTAAAATAACGATTATTCTAGCTCTATGCACAACTAATTACTAGCTATAGACAGTCATGGAGTCTCTGGAATTTTCCTTTTTATGAGTGGATAATAGCGGAGTGCGGTAGCCCACTGGTTAGAGCTTTCGACTCGAGAAGTAACAAACCTGTGCTTAAGACCATCGCGGAGCGTTAGGAAAGGCATCTTGCCTTAATTTCCCAGCTCCAACCTGTCTTTGTTCACCACCATTCTAATGGGGATTGATAATTACACATAAAACGGCTAACAACAATAGAATAAGAGAAATAGATGTTATTTTACGGTTGTTGAGAATAATACCAACATTCTTGATACACATTTCAGATATATTTATACCATGATGTATTTCGAATGCGCATTTTGATTATTTACAGATTGTGGCTTATGTTTCACTGATCAAGATTTTTCTAAGCAAGAAACTACTGAAGTTTAAAAGTATCCCAACAATCAGGATTTTAGGAAAATTGCATGCAGTACTTGGTTGACACCCATTCCCTGGAATGACTAAACTAACATATATAGCCACAATTTTTGTAGCTTACTTCTCGTTTATTAAGGAGTTTACATTGAGGTTTTTTTTTTTCAGTGCCTCTTGATGTATGCTAATGTCTATAGCTCTATAAAAAAGGCATATATGTTCGTTTGCGAGATCCGTAATGTACAGAAAACCTTCTCAAAGATGACCAGCGACGCAACTGGAATGCCTCTTCATATGGAATGCTTTATCATCTGCTGTTTGTTTATATATATCATAAACTAATATATAACTGTTCACACGCGAACAAATGCCCCACATATTCCCACACCACCCTGCTTGCATCACCCACTGGGTAAGTGGGCAAGGATCTTCGGCCGTGAGACACAACAGCCGCTGCTGGTTAACTCCACCTTTTCATCCCATGGCACCCCCTCACAGGCACCCATCCCGGTTTACTTTGCTAGCAGGTACGATAAATCCCTGTATCCTTCGCCAGCTACACAC